>JACEGR010002382.1:0-130661 GCA_014170235.1 Listronotus bonariensis
GGGGCGCCGTCCAATTTTTTGTAAAAACGTTCGCCCTCAATAAATATCTTGACGTGTTTCGGCGATTTTCTCAAATCTGTCTCGTTTCGAAGATAACTTGAGTGGAAAGTTTATAAATGAACACCCTGTATAACAAATGCTCTTAATAAAAAAATGTAAAGTCTCAAAATACGGAGTAATTAAATTTTAAAGTTTAAAAGAAAATGTTTTAAAATAAACTTTTATCAAAAATAAACTTAAATACCTTTTAATGACTTAATAAACTCCAAGGATGATACTGAAAACTGTTTTATGGTCGCTTAGTATACTAATAATTAAATAAATTAGAGAATAAAACATATTTCTAAGGCTGTGTGGCTTATCGTGTTTTTAAAATAAGCCCTTCAATTATTAAAGTTACTAACGCCGTCCATGTTTCTGACAAACTTAAAGTTTTAATAAAGACTCTTTGGTAAAAAATAAAAACCTTGATTCCAAAAAGCTCCTGGTCTATTATTTATAAGAATATTATGATACCAAACAATAGAAATAGAATATATGTAAATACATTAACATCATGCCCATAATTACTAAAACTGACTCACGCTTTATGATGTTATTTAAGTCAATTAAAAAAAATTAATATAAAATGTTTATGTATAAAACTTGGTTTTACCCATATGAGTTTAATATTTATTTGCTAATAGTTATGCCAATTAATAAAAATATATTTTTATTTATAAACTTGAAGTAAAAAATTACAATTTATGTATAAGGTTAAATAATTATTAATTAATTATTTATAAAGATAGGTATAGGCACATGCTATATTAATTTTCTGAATCTAAACCGACCAATAAATTACTTTAAAACTGAAAATACATAAAATTATTATACAGGGTGATTCAAAAATCGATCACGAAACTTAAGGGGGTGATTCTACTTGACAAAATATGGGTAGAGCTTCATATAAAATTTTTTCAAAATGTCATTAGTTTTCGAGTTACAAGTTCAATTTTTATTTTGGTTTTTTCGCCATATTGCATTTATTTTTTAACCAATCCAGTTGGATTTGGCATACAAATCGACCTTTGCAGATTCTAAAATTTATTTACATTACTTTTTATTTTGACAGATATCGCAAAGCTGGGGGCGCCATTTTATAGACACAAAAATTTAAAAATAAGGTACTCTTTATTGAAGGCGATAAACTCAACCGTTTAGGCACCAATTGACATCAAAGTTTTCATCAATTTCAATCAAATTACCTACAGATACATTTTTAAAAATGCCCTTTTCACCGTTATATTTTTTGAATGAATGAATTTCAACTTTAGAAAAGGAAATTCCTGCGTAAATACTATATTTCAAAGTTAAAATAAACTAATAAAGTTTTTAAAATAGCTGCTGGAGGCCATCTTAAAAAAAAATAATTAAAAGAAAGGTCTTGCGGAACATCATTTTGAAGCTCCTCAGAAACACTTTATTTAATTGCCTGATTACCTGATTGGGGTAGTCATATTTCAAAAACTAATAAAGTTAGATATACTTAATGTCGTATATGCTTAAAGCCCTTTTAATTATATTTTTAAAGGTGACTGGGTGATACCTACTGGTAAAAATATACAGGGTGGGAGTATATTACTTTTATTTAAGCACCTGTATATTATATATTTCAAAATATTATTTAAAAACTTTAAGAAAATACCACATTAGCCTAGTTTACACCGCGAGGACCAATTAGATCCGTGGACCAAACCTAGGACTTATTTTTGTTAGTTCACTAGTGTTTACACCAACTTAGTTTATGGATCAATTTAATTCACGTTTAATCCTAGTACCAAAATGACAGCTGAGCATATGACCAGAACCCAACCTCGTTTTTATCTTTTAAAACTGTATCGCTTTTAAATTCCATATGAAAAAGAATACGCAAACAGTTTTGGTGAAATATCAACATAATTTTAAAAAATATAAACAAACAACAAAATTATTAGGTTAAGACCGAAATTCAACGTCTTTTTAATCGAAATGCGCACTGTCAAAGATCAAGGCTGTCATTTTGGTCCACTAAAAAAGTCCGACGTGATTACACCAAGGAAAATCATATTTGGTCACCCCATTTGAGAAGGACTGAATTGGAGTAGCAAATTTTAATACTCAAGTGTTTACACCGTGAATAAAGTACGCGTGACGTCATTTAAACCTCGAACTAAAAATTTGGTTCTCCCGGTGTAAAAAGATAGCTATACCTTATAGCCTATCTTTATTAGTTTAGGAAATATAGCCATCCAAATCAGGTATTTAGGTAATTTTTAAAGTAGCCATTAGGTAGTGGGTAAAGATATTGACTTATATTTTAGAATTATAAAGTACTTGTCAGGAGCTTTAAAATAATGTGCCACAAGATTCTCCTTTCCATTTAATTATTTCCCAGCAGCCATCTTAAAATTTTCATCTGTCTATTTAACTTTAAAATATAGTATTTACAAATCAATTTTATTTCCTAAAGTTTATTTTTTTTAATGATCCGTTAAAAAAATAAAACAGCACAGGACGGAGGGGGCACATTAAATAAATGCACTGTATTTTCATATCAAGCTTTTTCATATTTTTCAACGAAGGTTCACCCCTAAAGTTTGTCGATGAAGTTTTTGGACACCCTGTATAAAACGATTTAAACTATAGGTTTGTTCCAGCAGGCTGTTAGAAATGTTTGCAACCGTTCGGATTCTGCGCACGTCAAATTTGTCGTTCCAGCAGTGCCATGTTTGTATCAGTATACAATTGTTTGTTGTTCCAGCAGTAGTTTTAAGATATTGGAAACATGTTGGAAACTGTTTGAAAAGTTTGCAAACTTTCTTCAAACATTACTGACAAATTGTTAACATAACCTTTCTTGTACTGACGTATACGTAGTATGCACGCCTTGTTGACTTTTCGTTCCAGCAGAAAACTGTATCCTACATTTCTGACTAATGTTTGTAACAATTTCTGCGTTTTACGATTGTTGCTAACATGTTTCCAACATTCTGCTGGAACAAACCTTATTTAAAAAGTTCTTACAAACATAAATTGTAATTTTTCGTAAAACTGATTAAAATTCACGCCTCTATTAAGCGAGAGCGAAATGTATATATGTTTTACGTCATAAAATATTTAATTAAAACAAAAACTTTAATTACATTTTAAGACCTTTGTAAATTACAAATACGCTATTGTTGTTTTGTCATCACAAAAAGAGAAAGTTTAGTACGTAATACACCATGTCAAATTACATGTTAAGGGATCCCGGCTGCTAAATAACTTTAAGTTATTATTAGAGACATTTTGCACCTCTTAAAATAACAGACTTTTTTGGCCTCCTTATATGGTTATCGTTATTAAACATAACGATTACGGCAGCAGTTTTAGACAGAGATTTTGCAGCCTCTTTTAAGAAATATATCTTGCGTCTACGCTTTCGACACATAACCTTATTTTTGCCTCTGGTTCACCCATTTTAAAGTTAACGAAAAATCAGTATTTACTTTTATTCTTCATAAGATATAAATTGATATTTAGATATATGCAAACACTTCTGTTGATTTCGTTTTTTAAAGTAGATGCAAACAATACAGTATAAGCAAAACCCAAAAAGTAAGGTTAGGTTTGGTAGTAGAATAAAAAGCAAGTGTGCCAGATTGTAACATCTAAATTAATTACTGATTTAGAATATTCGTAAAAGTGCAAGTCCGTTTTAATTTTTTTAACACTATTTGATTTTTATTACTGCTATAGATTTTTCGCTAATTAGAGCCTTTGTATAAATGATATTTTAATTAATACGGCAGTAAAATTTTAACCTTTTAAATACTTGATATTAAAATTTCTACAATCCGGCAACCACGCAGTTTAACAATAGATAACGATAACGATAAGCTTTTCGGTATTCATCCGTAATTAAAGGAGTCCGGTATGGTTAATAACGATAACGGATCATGTTTGCGTTACTGCGCAGTCTCAGAATAACGTTAACCACAACGGAATTGCAAAATAAGGGGTGCAAAATGTCTCTATTATCAGCTTGTAGCACAGACAATTCTGTTAAATTGGTTATTTTATTTTTATGTTTAAAATACAGGTTATCCTTTTTAAATTAGTTTTCGCTTTTAATTTAGATAAAGGCAGGTGTGTTTAAAATGTTAAAAAAGAGTCGTTACAGTACATGACTGAAGGCACCTTGTGCTTAAGTAAGGAAATCTTGCACTTCTTATACGTAATATGACGCTGATATCAAAATAAGGCCAAAGTATATTTATTAAATAAATGTATGTAAAATTCTATTATTCTTAAAAGTACAATAAAAAGGCAAGTTTGTTTATCTCTGGACAAACCACGAAGGCTAAAAGCCTAAATACTAACGTACCGTGGGTGTCTTAAGCGAGATAAGAGGGAGTTTGTTGACACGGGACTTAAATACTTGAAGATTTGGGGGGAAGGAAAGACCTCCGCGGGCAGCAGATTCCACAATCTAGAAACTCTAGGGATAAAAGAATGAACAAAGTGAGAAATTCGGGGCCTGTCCAGTTAAACCGTATAGGGATGCATACGCGCGGAACCACGAGTTTCTCTGTTGGGAACTCCGTGAGTGGAGGAACTATACTGGACAATTCTTCAGAGCAGAAGCCATGGAAGTACGTATAAAAGAGCGATAAATCCCCCACAGCCCAACAATGGGCAAGAGAGGAAAGCCTTTCTGTAAGCGAAGGATCATTAATGAGACGAATAGCTCTTCTTCGAATGGAATCAAGAATGCTTAGGGTTGTGGGGGACGCCATGCCCCAGATATGAGAACAATATTCCAAGGGAGGTCGGATTTGGGACACATATAAAGTGTATAAATTAGAAAGTGGAAAAATACTTTTTGCTCGAAAGAGAAATCCAAGCTTTTTTAAAGCTGCCTTGGCTATAGATACAATGTGTTTATGCCAGTTAAGGTTACTTTCAAATGTGAGGCCCACAAGATTGAAGGTATCTTTGCTCTGTAAAACTTGGCCGCTCATAAGTAGAGGATGAGTATTTGATGACTCTTTTCGCGACAAAGAACATGATTGTGTTTTGGATGCATTAAAATGGACGAGATTTTAGGCGCCCCAATCCAATATTAAATTAAGATCCTGCGAAAGAGATATCTGCATCGCTCTGCGTTTATTTTCCAAGTCAGGTTTAGTGATGGGTTTAGGAACCTGAAAACTGGAGTGAAGGGTACTATCGTCGGCGAAACTATGAATGGAATTAGTTGTGGACGAGAGAAGGTCGTTGATGTGAAGAAGAAACAATGCTGCAATGCAAAGAAAAATATTTGATTAAAAATATCTCAAAAACTAAAACTTTTAGAAATAGGCAACTTTTTACAAAATTGCCCTTATTTGTATTGCTAAATAAAATAAAAATATAGAATTTTGGGGTTGCCAGTTTAAAAAATATTTTTGGTGGTTTTCCAAATTTCATATTTCATTCCTATAATTTTAAATACTTTTTTTACTTTACAAAACTTCGTTAAGGTGGGTCCCGTTATCGTAAATAACCCTCTATCACTAAAACCTATACCAACATCTTTTATGGCAATTATTAAAAAACATTCTATAAAGATACTTTTTTTCTGGACCACTGTGTATCATGTTTATTTAAACAGCCACCGAATCATATTAAAAGGTGAATAAAACGTTGTTTTGTTTGACCTTCATTCTATATTTATACCGACCACATTTTTAGCAGTTTTTAAAATTAAAATTGTTTTCTTTTAATCTCATTAGGATGTTTCATATTGAACCAACCATTAAGAATAATTATCTTTCTAGGTGTGCCAACGAGATTTTTGCGTTGTTAATAAATATAGAAAAAAATAGTTTTCTACAAAAGTGATCCAGACAGTCACATTTATAGTATATAAGGGTAAGCAGCCTAGTGCGGAAATGGCACTTTCGGCACGTGTTGAGAACGCTATTTTTCTACTAGCGCTAAATATCAATTTATGCAATGTAACAGTAAACGCGAGCATCAACTAAATCAAACGGTCAAGTAACCTTTGATTTCGTCATTATTTCTTTTAGTTCGTGTGTCACTAGTTTTAAAATTTGATAGTTTGCGAATGAATTCAATAGACCTTATTTAAAATTAATGGTAATAATGAATTTGGATGACTAGGAAAGTGAAAAGGAATTATATATGTTTAAGTATTATTTTTACAAAATGTAAGTACATACAATTTTCTAAAATTAAATCATAAATCCATAGTTATGAAGAGGATAATTGTCTCTTAAAAATAAGGAGGCTATGATTTTTTGTTGCAATAAAATGGCTGTGCTGCAAAAATTAAAATTAATGAGTTTAGATAAATAAAACATGTATAAAATGGTATTTTGGGAAATTTTTCATACAGTCGTAGAAAAAAATATAGTATGTAACACATGCATAGATTAGATTAGATTAGAATAGGGCCGGGATAACCCATGCACTGAAGCCGCTCGGCTTATTGTGCGCCCTGTCGTTTACGTCTGGGTGGTGTCTGCCAGACGGGACCTACTGCTTAACGTGGGTTCCGAACCCAAAGTCGGTCAATATAAGGTCACGACATTCGGCCATATTGCTTTGACGTGTTATGACGTCACATCTCCCATTTTTCGGCCATGTTGTTCAGTGCCGGAGATATACAGTTATGTATTATTAGAACAACCGTTTACACAACAGTTTTTAATTATTATTAAGTTGTAAATTCTTTTACTTTAAATAAAAAACATTTGGAATTACATCTTTCAACAAATATCACTTCCAAAACAATGCAAAATGAAATGCGCAAATTCTAGACACCACTGGATTGATCATCAGCTTTGATTTTACCCAGTATTGCCAACTTTTCTCTGTGGAGTGCCCTTTTTCGCGTCCCCGACCTCAAACCGCCTAAAAGTTGAGGATATGTCGTAACCTTATACTACACTACTGAACCTACCAACTGAGTGGGGTCGGATGTCTACGGTTCCGCAGGATACGTCAAGCATTGTGTTCCGGCGCCCTGGTCTTTTGGTGGCCTTCAGCGTCGATACATTTTGCACTTTGTCCGTCTGGTGTTGAGCTAACTACTAAATTTCCGACCAACTTATAAATAAGTATTTGGTCTCAGCAGGATTCGAACCCACCTCACGTCCGTTGTGCACTCGACTTAACGCCTTACACGCTAAGCCATCACCGGACCTAACACATGCATAAAAGGTTTGTTCCAGCAGGCTGTGCAACCGTTTGGATTCTGCGCACGTCAAATTTGTCGTTCCAGCAGTGCCATGTTTCTCAACATTATACAATTGTTTGTTGTTCCAGCCAGTAGTTTTAAGATGTTGGAAACATGTTGGAAACTGTTTAAAAAGTTTGCAAACTTTCTTCAAACATTGCCGACAATTTATTAACATAACCCTTTCTTGTATTGACGTATAAGCAGTATGCACGCCTTGTTTATTTTTCGTTCCAGCAGAAAACTGTTCCCAACATTTCTGACTAATGTTTGTAACAATTTCTGCGTTTTACGATTGTTGCTAACATGTTTTCAACATTCTGCTGGAATAAACCTAAAGTGTATTTTCTTTACTCATGGGATTTCCGCACTCGCCTAACGGCTCGTGCTATCAAACTTCAATTCTTAAAAAAAATATTACTTTATGCACTTTGTAACATAAATTACCATTATTCAAAATCACGTCTTACGGATTTTTAAATAAAATATTTATATTTATCCCTATTACACCGTACTTTTTTTTTACTTCATTGTAAAGGTATATTTAGCCAGAACAGACAATAACACCTAATGCCCAACTTGTACTCATTATTATTGTTGGTATTAGTGGCATTTTTGCAGGTGAAGATCAGATTAAAGATTTTTTTGTTGTGAAAATATTGGTGTCTGCGGAATGTGTTTTTCCACCTCTTGAGTTGGTTTGGCCAAAGCCGAACATGAGGCGTATGAAAATCCTTCATTAATTCTTTGTTTATACTCTATTTTTTTGCAAGAGATAGCAATAAAAATGTCAAATAAAAGCTAATTACACACGTTTTGTAATTGATGAAATAGCTAAGAAACAAAATATAACTGTATATGGCTGCCACCTTATCACTGCGAACTAAACCCCATAGAACTTATATAGGCACAAGTGAAAGGTGAAGTAGCCAGAAATAATACTACGTTTAAACTAGTAGATATAAAAAAACTATTTCAAATTGCCATATCTAATGCTTCCCCAGAAAACTGGAAAAATGTCACATGTATTAGAAGTAGAAAATAAAATGTGGTCTTTGGATATAATAGTAGATACAACTGTTGAACCTCCTAATTATACAAGTAGACTCATATGACTCAAGTAGTGATAGTATGTCAGATATGGAAGAATGCGAATAACTAGATGTAGATTATGTAGCATATTTAATTAGGTATAGATTATATTTTAAATAATTATTTTTTGACTATGCATTTTTAATGTGTATTATTTTCTTAATAAAATGGTTATTATTAACTATAATTATACCAACTGTAAAATATTGATATACTATAAATTTCAAAATAATTTTTTGCACATATAAAAGAAACAAGATTTTCATTTTACCTAAACTATTTAAAAAGGGTAAGTTCTAAAAATAAACTCAAAGCGCACCGCCACTGTCAAGGTTTTTATCACATTATTCCCAAGTAAATACGGGTAAACATCTGTTATTCCTTTGTATTTGACCCAAGAGGTTGACGAATATTAGAGCGGAGTCTGCCGGTCTAAAAATTATGATGCCTTATCAGTACATTACAGGTAGAATTGAAGAAAAATATTTATACTCGGACTAACATAGAAAGCGAATTGCCATAAAATTAAATTATTTATTACTATCGCTTGCAACGAAACAGGGTATAACATTTTTGTACTTTTCCGCAGTAGTGCAGAAAAGTAGTGCGTAAAGATTACTCTTTCAGAACTAGAATCTGTGCGGAAAAATGAGATCTTTCAGACGCAAGTAGAAAAACTATTTTTATTACTGTTAAAAACTATCTTAAATCAAGGTTTACCCTTATTAAGATAAGGAAATACATTCATTATTTGAAAAACCGCAGTTCTTATCTTCCACAAGGTTTATAGATGAGCTAACTTGGATAATTGAAAAATTAATGATAACATTATATTATTAACATTAATTTATAAATAGGAAGCTTCTGTAAGATTAGCTCACCGTTGTTTTTCATTAATTTAAAAATGAAATTCTATGGAAAACTAATTTAAGTCACTTATTATATACAAAAAAAAATCATTTTAAAATTTAAATTAGAGCAATAAATTATAAGAATATTTTTATCTATTGTGTGATAAACCACCTTTAAAGTCTATACCAGGTGACAATGAAATTACTATCCCGCAATTTATTTTCTTCAGTGCAACCGTACAGTTTTCAGATTTAGGGACGTTATATTGTATTATCGGATGCCAATATTAGATAGCATCTGTGTATTACTTCCGGTTTAACCGGAACTTTGATATTTTAAAAGCTACATCCTGTATATTTTTTAGAATTTGAATTCTACAGGTCATTCTTAATATAAACCTTATATATATTCATAACCTTTACTCTTTTTGTTTTGGAGAAAATGGCGTTTGACAATGTCCAAACGACAGCACATTATGCAGTTTGATGGGAAAACAAATGAACATCGCAAAATTTAAAATGCTTAAAATAGTTCTTTTAAAAGACTCCATTACAGACCATTATAATACTACCTCCTGTTTAACCGAAAGTGCTGTAAATTTGAACTTCCAAGTATGATAACCCTGATAATTTTAATTGAACACCCTGTAAATTTCCTAAGATTTAAATTCTTTAAGCTATTCCTGATATAAAACCTATAATATACCCATAACCAAACTTTTTTAGTTTTATAGAAAACTGAGTTTAAAAAGGTCTAAACGACCTCCACAATAGAGAGTTTCATGAATATTTTGTCGTCGTCTGGACCTTTTCAAACGCCGTTTTCTCTAAAACTAAAAAGGATAGGCTATGGGTATAATATAGGTTTTATATCAGGAATAGCTTAAAGGATATAAATCTTAGGAAATATACAGGGTGTTCCATTAAAATTATCAGGGTTATCATACTTGGAAGTTCAAATTTTACAGTACTTCCGGTTAAACAGGAAGTAGTATTATAATGGTCTCTAAAGGTAGAGTCTTTTAAAAGAACTATTTTAAGCATTTTAAATTTTTGCGATGTTCATTTGTTTTCCCATAAACTGCATAATTGCTGTCGTTTGGACATTTTCAAACGCCATTTTCTCCAAAACCAAAAGAGTTAGGTTATGAATAAATCTAAGGTTTTATATTCAGGAATGACCTGTAGAATTCAAATTCTAAAAATATACAGGGTGTTCCATTTAAAATATCAAAGTTTATATCACTTCCGGTTAAACCGGAAGTAATACACAGATGCTATTATATCCAAAATTGGGATCCGATGATACACTACAACGTCTCTAAATTTAAAAACTATATGGTTGCACTAAAGAAAATAAATTGCTGGATAGCAATTTCGTTGTCACCGATATATTACACAGATTTTTTCTTTACATTTAAAAATCCGCCATATGAGAAATGTTATTGTTATTATCTAAATTAAATTAGATAAATTAAAGTGGAAAAAAACAATGAAAATAAAATTGCGGCAAATATTTTCCTTGTTTATTTTACAATAAAATTAAATTTTTATGTTATATCTAATAAAAGATAAAGAAAGAATCTAAACATTAAATGTAATGCATCCCTCTCACTCTGTTATGGATTTAGTCATGGCCCAAAGAATTGAATTATTTAAATTCAGTGGTGAAAAATACACCTGTTAGGGTATTGTAACACTGTTGTTTTAAAAAAAATAAAAAAGGAGATTGTAAACTTTGAAACTAGGACCCTTAAATAATGTAGCTATATCAGCTAAATTTAAGGAGGTATTATATATATATATATATATATATATATATATATATATATATATATATATATAAAAAAAAAGGGAGAAGGGTAGTCTTGACCGACTAGTTAAACAACAAAAATCAGATTAATTATCTTGGGTATCGGTCCTAGAGGGCTAGTTGAATAAAACTACTTTTGTGCTACTCCAAGCTTTCGAAAATTTTTATTATCTTCATCAGGGCTACAATAATGGAATTAAATAAGTTTAACGAGCTTTTAAGTTAACTTAAAATTGTAATTAAAAAACAAAATTAATTAAAGAAAGAAATTATTACTTACTGATACATGTAATTAAATTGAAGATATTTCTTACAAAGAACAGTTGGCATTTTCACAAAATCAATTCCAATTATCAACCATACTGATTAATTTTTAAAAATTTTTAATTTATGCATAATGTGTATGTTCTTTGGATGGTATTTGATACCTATAAGATGGCGTGAATGCGTTTTTAAGGATCTTTTTACAGGATTATTTGTTGAACTATTGCTAAGGTTATCTTAATTCTAGTCTTAGTTAAGTTAGGGTTAACTAACTTTTAGGTGGATAATCAATTTTTTAGTAATTAAAATTAGAGCAACCAACCACATGTAATGTTGAGCAAAGCTAAGAAAAAAGCCTGGCTGAAGGCGCTAAAGGTGAAAAATCACCTTTACCTCTTTTTTTTTTTTTTTTTTTTCTTGATTTTTCACCTTTAGCGCCTTCAGCCAGGCTTTTTTCTTAGCTTTGCTCAACATTACATGTGGTTGGTTTGCTCTAATTTTAATTACTAAAAAGTTGATTATCCACCTAAAAGTTAGTTAACCCTAACTTAACTAAGACTAGAATTAAGATAACCTTAGCAATAGTTCAACAAATAATCCTGTAAAAAGATCCTTAAAAAACGCATTCACGCCATCTTATAGGTATCAAATACCATCCAAAGAACATACACATTCATGCATAAATTAAAAATTTTTAAAAAATTAATCAGTATGGTTGATAATTGGAATTGATTTTGTGAAAATGCCAACTGTTCTTTGTAAGAAATATCTTCAATTTAATTACATGTAGCAGTAAGTAATAATTTCTTTCTTTAATTAATTTTGTTTTTTAATTACAATTTTAAGTTAACTTAAAAGCTCGTTAAACTTATTTAATTCCATTATTGTAGCCCTGATGAAGAAAATAAAAATTTTCGAAAGCTTGGAGTAGCACAAAGTAGTTTTATTCAACTAGCCCTCTAGGACCGATACCCCAAGATAATTAATCTGATTTTGTTATATATATATATATAATATATATATATATATATATATATATATATATATATCGGTCAGTAAAGCAACAACAAAGAAAGCACGGTTAGTCATTATATCCGAAATGTTTACATGCTAGCTTTCGCGTTAGGTCGTCTTCTTTCCACGTATTGCCTGTGTACGATTCTGTTTTGGCTGAACCTCGTATAATTATTATTTGATTTTCACATAAATCGAGTTACACACCTAATTATTGGTGATATTTACAAATAGTACATTTCGATAATTACATTTTATTTATTAGAATAATGGTGTACGTCGGGGCCCGCAAAAAATGTTTAGTAATGGCAATAAACGTACTATGTATTAATTTCGAATAATAATAATAATATTTTACACAGTTATACGTTATACCCGTGATATAAAATATCACAAGTATTTATGCATACAAGAATGATTTACAGAATTAACGGTGTTTTTAAATCGACTAAAAATTTACTAATGACCACTAACAAATTAAATAAATATTGAAATTTATGAACTGGACCTTAAACTTTGTAAATATTTAAAATTTGTATTTGTAATCGGTAATATGATTGGTAATGTAATTGGTTTTTCTTAGGGGTGTGCGAATATCTTTCACATCAAATAGCTCGTATTTTTGAATTATTTGAAAACATCTAATAATTCTATAAAAATTAAAATAATTCGATTTTTAACAATTATTCGCGAATTATTTTTATTATTTGGAATTTTTTAAGTATTTTTTTAATTAAGGCTTTTTTAAGTTTGATATTTAAATATAAAATTGACATCTTAATATACATTTTATTTAAGCTATTATTAAATTAATGGCTTAGATAAAATGCATATAAATTGGTAGTTTTATATTTAAATATTAAACATAAAAAGCTCTAAATTTAAAAAAACACAGAAATTTTGCAAAAATAAAATAGCAATAGGTACGCGATGCTTAAAAACGAAATATTTCAAATTTTTGAATTATTCAGTATCAAATCAAATATTAATATTCGATTTGGAACAAATAATTCGTAAGTTGGAATTTTTTCGAGACACCAAGTTTATAACGAGGGTTATGAGGACACAATAGTTTTTCAAACATTCTGAAAACAAAAGTTTTTTAAATTATTACACCCCGTAGTTCAAAAACTAAGACATTTAGGGCATATGTTTATATGAAGTTTTTTTCTTATTTTCTGTTGTAGAATCGTTTGATTGGTTGGTTAGGTAATTTGATTAAAATTGATGAAAACTTTGATGCCTATTGGTGCCTAAACGGTGAGGTTTATCGACTTTAATAAACAGTACCTTATTTTTTAAAATTTTGATTGTCTATAAAATGGCGCCACCAGCTTTGGGATATTTGTCAAAATAAAAAGTTATGATGTAAATAAATTTTAAGTTTTAGGTAAAGTGCCCTCTGGCGGTATTTAAAAAAAGTACTTTTGTCTTAAAATTTTAGAATCTGCAAAGCTCGATTTGTGTGCCAAATATCAACTGGATTGGTTAAAAAATAAATGCAATATGGCGAAAAAAACAAAATTAAAATTGATCTTTGACGGCTTGTAACTCAAAAGCAAATGACATATTAAAAAAAAAATTATATGAATCTCTACCCTTATTTTGTCAAGTACAATCACCCCTTAAGTTTCGTAATCGATTTTTGAATCACCCTGTGTGTTAAATGTTACAGCTAACCCATTCCCAAAGAAAAAAAATTAACATACAGAGCTAACTCTCTAAAGTTTTACTTTTAAAATATAAAAGTAAACGTCACTTAATCCGACAGTCAAACGGCTATCAGCCTGATAAATATTAATCAGAGATTGGTCAATACGGCTATTAGTATTTTTTTCTTTATTCTAGATATAAACTTTTATACCGGATAAAGAATACCAACCGGTAAAGATTCAATGTTTAATTCAGACAGGTTCCAGGGTGATCTAAAAATAACAAAAAAAAATTATTTCCTCAAAAAAGTTGAAGGTAAAAATCAAACCAACCTTTTTTTCATGCTTTTATACATGGTTAGTAGAAAAAAATACGGAACCGTAGATTATCTCAAAAACCGTAAAATATAAATGAACCAAATTTTGTGCAAAGGAGTAACTAAACATGAAGACTTCAAGAATGATGTTTGCAAGGTTGCCAAATTTATAGTTTCCTTTCTTTATGGATTGTGAAGGGGAGGATAACCATCTTTTATGGCGGACAAATTGAAAAAGTGGCAATCGGAATGTATCAAATTGGGATGGCGCCACAGTAGCCAGTGGAGAGATTTTGTTATTTCTTTCCTTTTTTATTTTGTATCTATCTGTCCTTTCTTATTTTGTATCTCACTTTAATAATTCATGCTCATTGGTTAAAAAATCTCCTCTGGCTACTGTGGCGCCACCTTAAGTTGCACCTTTGGACGGACACTTTTTAAAACATTCAGATGGTTATCCTCCCCTCCACCATCCATACCTTTCTTGGTTGGAAAATTTTAAATGGAATACCCCAATTTTTATTATTGTAATAAATAACTTTATTATGACGTAATGTTTTAGCTTTTTTACTGCTCTCAAAATTCAGTCAGAAGCTCTCTAACGATTGTTTTATCTAGTCGCGCCTACAGGTTTCATTTGTTTACTTTTACCGGTTTGTTAAACCCATTATTTTTAAAAAATATGTTTTATCTTTTAACCTATTGTTCTTATTTCTGTTTCCAAAACAATATATTTAAAACAAATTATATATCGCAATAATAATCAGGAAATTTGATTTATATAACAATAAAAATTATTAATAGATATCACGTTTGCAAGAAATGTCATGGGTGAACAATTTTTACCGTTTTGGTACATTACAAATATTTACATGCTAAACTTGTACAAATTCTGCGATTAGGATGTTGTAAAAACTGTCCGCAGAAAACGAAATTTTTGAATAAATAGCTTTGTTCGCGGGTTTGATTCTGAACCGGTTCTGGGACTATTCGCATGCGCAGTGAAAAAAGCAACGTTCGCGGTTAGTAAAATCCCGAATTTTAAGTAACAGTTCTGTGTTCGCGGGTTACAATGGAATCAGTTCGTTACCGGTTCGTAACCTGATTAGCAGTCCTGGGATTTTTGTTGGAACTAAAAGTTCAGTTCGGAATTTCATGCGCATTGTCGACATGGTCAGCTGGTTTTCTGTTTTTGTGGTACAGAAATAAATCGTTGTATTACAGTTTATTTGTTTCTGCCACTTTTTATGCGGGTTAATATACCTGTTGAATATTTTTTTAAATATTTTTGTGATTCTGAGCGTATATAAACAAAGGATTTTTAATTGTATTCCGTATGAATGTATGTATGCAATAAAATAAATAAGGATTTAATTAAAAATATAGACAATATTAGAAGATTTTACCATTTCTTGTTGTTTGAATTTTATCTTTAGTTAAATACACATACTTATGTTAAAAACGAGAGAAGGCAGGGAATCCCTCATCTTCCGCCGAGAGACCTCGAGTGGCTTTCGACAGTATAACAATTTACCTTTTTGTTTGAATTTATTTTTTTTGTGTAGTATCCAATTTAACCATAAAAAATCCTAACCAAAAGGCTAGGTTAGAATACATCCTCAGCTGTATAGAAAATCGTTCGCGGTAAATAAAAATTCCGAACTAATAAATAACTAGACATGCGCTTTAAAAACAATTCTAAATCAGTACGGTTCTGGTTCAGAATCCGTTCATTACTAGACCCGCGAACAAAGCTAATGGTATGGTTTTTTTTTGTTTCTTTTTGTTATCAGCATTTACCTAACGAGGTTTGGAAAGGTACCTAAAGATTTTATGTCTAATTGTAATAAATCTCAACGTTATTACAAAATTTACAAACCTCTGTTTTAATTTGACCATCGCGTGCATACCTAAGGGTTAAAAATTATAAAAACAAAATTTTTGTCATCATATAATACAAAATGTATTTTATTTTTATTTAAAAGTTACTTTTTTAACACTTCGAATTAGTGTTGTGTTTCAACGCCTGCTACAATAAACTTAAATATCAATTTGTGCAATGTAACTGTAAACGCGACAACAACTGAACCAAACAGTCAAGTTACCTTTGATTTCGTCATTATTTCTTTTAGTTCATGTGTCACTAGTTTTAAAATTTGACAGTTTGCAAATAAATTTAATAGAAATTATTGGAAATTATTAGTAATAATAAATAATTTAGATAACTAAGAAATTGATTCGTTTATTCATACTGTTTTAGTATTACTCCCACAAAAAGTAAGTACATACAATTTTCTAAAATTAAATAAAAAATTTATAGTTATGAAGAGGATAATTGTCTCTTAAAAATAAGAAGGCTATGATTTTTGTTGGAATATAATGGCTATGCTACAAAAATTAAAATTAATAAGTTTAGATAAATAAAACATGTATAAAATGGTATTTTAGACAAATTTTATACGGTCGAGAATAGGGCCGGGATAACCCATGCACTGAAGCCGCTTGGCTTATTGTGCGCCCTGTCTTTTTTACGTCTGGGTGATGTCAGCCAGACGGGACCTACAGCTTAACGTGGTTTCCGAACCACGGTCCTATGAGCAACAACTTAAGACCTCGTCCCTACCGAAAGGGCACTACTGAACCTACCAACTGAGTGGGGTCCGCATGTCTACGGTTGCGCAGGACACGGCAAAGTGTCTTCCGACGCCCTGGTCCTTTGGTGGTCTTCAGCGTCGATACATTTTGCACTTTGTCCGTCTGGTGTTGAACTAACCACTAAAATTCCGACCAACTTATAAATAAGTATTTGGCCTCAGCAGGATTCAAACCCACCTCACGTCCGTTCTGCGCTCAACGACTTAACGCCTTACACACTAAGCCATCACCGGAACTTTTAAGTTAACGCGACTTTAAAGTAATTTTGCCCAGTCACAATTTCATTCCAGGTACTTCAGAAACTACTTAAAAGTACTACAACTATAAAGTTCCAAATTGTAGTGACAATTACTGTGTAATTACTAAAATATCTAAATAAAAGTAATTAATACTATTAAGTCGCTTTTATAGTGATAATTTCGTAATATCTACATATTCAAAGTTCCTCTCTCAGTTGACGGAACTTTGATGCTGTTTGGGATAGATTGTACTATATTAAGGATAATGCTAAAATTAAAAGCAGTTTTCAAAATGGTCTAAAAATTAAATTAAATTTAAATGTCTACTACATACAATGCATACTAATCTTGCTAACCGAACAGCCCAAAGGAATAACTACGGTAATTGTGCCCTCTGTTATATAAATTTATTTGTCGAGAAAATAAGATAAAGGGACGCAGAGTTTCCCTCTTCGGTTTCAGAAACCCATTTTGCAAACGGCGTGAAACATGTACTGAAAAGAAAAGTCAGAGGTGGTTTGAATTAAACATTAGCGTTTATCTTTACAAATGAAACAAATAAATATTTATTTTTAAGAGTATAAATATTTTTGCAACGCTCAATATTGTAAACAGTACCTTTAAAATCATATAATCAATACACTTTGTATGTGTCCCAAATTCGACCCTCTCTGGAATATTGTTCTCATGTCTGGGACTGGCATCCCCTACAACCCTCAGCATTCTTGATGCCATTCAAAGAAGGGCTGTTTCGTCTTATTAATGATCCTTTACTTACTCAAAGACTTCCTTCTCTTGCCCATCGTCGAGCTGTGGGAGATCTATCGCCTTCTATAGATACTTTACGGCTTCTGCTCCGACGAATTATCCAGTATAGTCCCTCCTCTTGCAGCCTCAATAGAGAAACTCGCGGTGCCGCGCGTATGCATCCCTATACGGTTCAATTGGGACAGGCCCCGAACTTCCTATTTCGTTCGTTCTTTTATCCCTAGAGTTTCTAGACTGTGGAACCACTGCCAGCGGAGGTCTTTCCTTCCCCCAAATCTTCAAGTTTTAAGTCCCGTGTTAACAAACTTCCTCTTACCTTGCTTAAACACCCACGGTACGTTAGTATTTAGCTTCCAGCTCGTGGATTGTCCAAAGATAAAAAAAAAGATGCCCTTCCGCAATTTTTATACACACACATAATACCCTCCACATTCAAATATACTGTAAAAGCAATAGTTAATGGTACATCAGCCAGTAATGCAATAACAAAACAAGCCCTATTAGTCGCCCATGTTTACATGCTAGTATTTGTATTAGACTGTCTCTTTCCAAGCATTGCTTATATGTATAATTGACTGGCTGATCCTGTAATAATACCGATGTTTTTAAAAAATAGATATACATTTTTAAATAAAAGTATTATTTTTATAAAAAGAAATATTTCTTTCTTTATCTTATGTTTTGTATCATTTGTAACCATAGCTACTTGCTTGGTATTATTTTCGGATATAATATCATAAAGAGAACATTTTTGCTGGCAAAATATTTCCGATTGTATGATGGTCTGTGTTTCTTAGCAATTTCGGAAATGACATTTATAACAATACCACGAGTTGTCAGGCGAGTTGTATTGATTTAATGTCATGAACTGAAAACGTTCTAAGACTTTAAAGCTCTTATAAAAGTTTTTAAAAAGATTTGGTATATTAAAAAAATAATAATCAAGTTTAAACCAGCGGTAATTCAAATAACGGTAATGATACTTTCTACGCTACTGTTTTTAAAAACAAATGATAACAATTACACCATAAAATAATTAAAACTGAATTTGTATGAATTATTCGGACATGCTTACTTTTCATAATTTATAAGGATAAAATAAAAAAATGTCCCTGACATCCTTTTTATTATTACATTTTAATAATTTATTTATAGGTTTTCCATATTAATCGGCTATATTTAATATAACTAAGATTTTCCATTAGTTTAAAATTTTAAGATTCATGGTCAAAACAATTAAGAAAACTATAATACTACCTTAAGTTTTATCAATTCTATGTGTAGAAAAAAAATAGGACCTGTCATTTTTATGTCATAAACAACTAGCGTTAATTTTAAGTTATACAAGGGAAAAAAGCTTTAGATTTTAGCTCATAGGTTGTGTTGTCTCCCGACGCCAAGCGGAGGGAAACAATAAGCCAAGAGCAAGAATCTAAAAAATTTTTCCCTTGTACAATACATAATTTTTTTCTGTGATAGAAAAAAACGACGACTGGTATATTTAAAACACAATTAGACCTTGCATTACCATGGAAACCCTCAATAATAAATTATTCTAAAAGTAAATATTTACTTTTACTTACGTGTATGTATATCCGGAAAAAAGTACTCACTTTTTTCCCACGTGAAGAAATAATTTTATGAAAAGTCGCATTTTAGTAACAGGGATACAATGTCAAATTTTTGTCCGTCACGAACAAAAAAATATTTATTATTTAAATTACTTGCCTTTGAAAAATTATTTTATTTTTTTAGTAATTAACAAAAACAGGACTTACAAATTTTTGGAAAATATTTTTCATTTCCAAATTAAAGGAATAACCAAAGTGTCTTTATTTTTTAACGCTTAAATACATTAATAATTATAATTAGTATATTTAATAAAATCATTTAAATATAAGTTTTTTTTACTTAAGTTTTTAATGTTAATTCATTTTATGGTCAAAAAATCTACGATAAATGTGTCAACAGCAACAAAATGTTTCCTTTCTCATAAAATTCAACGAAACCAATTCCGAGCATTCATTTGAGAACTGCAAGTTGCTTGCCAAAAAACACATAAAAACAAATCAAAAGAACATTATACAGTCTAACCTTTACACAGCTGTAAAATAAATTATGCATGTTTATATTTTTATTTTGCTGGAAAAAGTAAGCTTTTCATTTTAAGCAAAATAAAAATTTGATATACTAAACATAAAAAAATGAACCGAGTTTAAAAATAATAATAAAAATCACTAAAAAGTTAATACGTTGTTACGCGGAAATAAAGATTTGTGTAATCGCTTTGACATCTCCACAAGGAAAAAAATTGTGAGAGATTTGCGTGAAATGGTGGGGGTCTTATGCGTATGGGTATAAAGAACAATTTTTAATGGAAATCCAACTTTAAACCTGTCGGTTAGAACGTTGTTCCGGCATACCCTTCAAATAATGCCTGAAAAATGTGATTTAGGATAACCTAAATACACAAAGATAGTAGTAAGTCCATAAATTATGTTCTGTTTTTAATAATAAGGACATAAAATAAGCAGTTTCTTTAACTTTTTTAAATAATAATTTAATTTAAAATTAGGATGTACTTAAAGAAAAATAATTTATATTTTGAAATCAGGTAAAATATTTTAATTTAGAAAAATTCTACACTTTAGTCGAAAACATTTTTTTTTTTCGTGGAATGACCCGTTTATTAATCCTTACATTGTAATGATAAAATACCTGTACACCACACTTTTTAATAATAAGTTATAGAAGTAGATTTCAATTATTAAAATAATAGAGACATTTTGCACCTCTTAAAATAACAGACGTTTTTTGGCCTCCCTTATGGTTATCGTTTATTAAACATAACGATTACGGCAGCAGTTTAAGATAGAGATTTTGCAGCCTCTTTTAAGAAATTTATCTTGCGTCTGCGCTTTCGACACATAACCTTATTTTTACCTGTGGTTCACCGATTTTAAAGTTAACGAAAAATCAGTATTTACTTTTATTCTTCATAAGATATAAATTGATATTTAAATATATGCAAACACTTCTGTTGATTTTGTTTTTTAAAGTAGATGCAAACAATACAGTATAAGCAAAACACAAAAGTAAGGTTAAGTTTGGTAGTAGAATAAAAAGCAAGTGTGCCAGATTGTAACATCTAAATTAATTACTGATTTAGAATATCCGTAAAAGTGCAAGTCCGTTTGAATTTCTTAACACTATTTGATTTTATTACTGCTATAGATTTTTCGCTAATTAGAGCCTTTGTATAAATGATATTTTAATTAATACGGCAATAAAATTTTAACCTTTTAAATAATTGATATTAAAATTTCTACAATCCGGCAACCACGCAGTTTAACAATAACGATAACGATAAGCTCTTCGGTATTCATCCGTAATTAAAGGAGTCCGATATGGTTAATAACGATAACGGATCATGTTTGCGTTACTGCGCAGTCTCAGAATAACGTTAACCACAACGGAATTGCAAAATAAGGGGTGCAAAATGTCTCCAATATTTGCAGGATTAAGGAACGTTATATTTTAAACAATAAAGATCTTGAGGAAACATTTATACTTCGTTATTATCATAAAGTGGAGGTACTCAGGTAGAACTTGATCACAGGACCACAAAGTAAAATAGAGGAAATGATAATATTTAGATATTTATTCTTGTGATTTAGTGTTGAGTCTTCGTTAAGTTATTTCTTGAACAATGAAACCTTTTTAATGTGTAGAATAAAGGTAGTCCAGTAAATTCAGAGATTAAGACACGCCTCATTATTATTAAAACAAAATATGGTTTGGGTACTTTTTAAATAATTATGATAAATGCCAATACTGAATAGTAATATATAGGTGTTCGAAAAATGCGTTAGGAAATGCAAGCAATGTACTCTGCACGAAAAATAATGTTAGTAAGTCCTCTAATAAAATGTTGAAATCTCCTGGTTACCAAATTACAGGGATTAAAAGTTTAATTTTTATTTTGTTTTTTCTGCCATATTGCATTTATTTTTAACCAATCTAGTTGATATTTTGGCATACGAATTGAGCCAGTAGATTCCAAAATTAAGATTCAAGTACTTGTTTTTATACCGCCAGAGGCACTTTACCTAAAACTTAAAATTTATTTACATCATAACTTTTTTATTTTGACAGATATCGTAAAGGATAGTTATTTTAGAAGGAATAAAATCCTGTGTTTGTGTACTTCTTATTAAAGTCGATAAACACTACAGCTTAGCCACCAATCGACATCAAAGTTTTCATTATTTCAATCAAATTACCTACATACAGTGACCACGTAACTTAAGGGCGGACTTTCGGGGTGGATCTTGACAAGTAAATACGGTGGAAGCTATATATGAACATATGTCCTAAGCGTGTTAGCTTTGAACCACGGTGGCTAGTTACAATGGCTTACATAAGCAAAAGGTCTTGTTTTCAAATTTTTAACACACCGTAGTTCAAGAAACTGGAGACGTTTAGGACATATGTTTATATGAAGTTTTTTTCATTTTCTGTTGTAGAATCGCCCCGTAAAGTTTGTCGGTTGAGTTACTGGACACCCTGTATGTATGTAGGTAATTTGTGATTGAAATTGATGAAAACTTTGATGTCTATTGGTGCCTAAACGGGTGAGGTTTATCGACTTTAATAAAGAGTAACCTTATTTTTTAAGTTTTTGATTGTCTATAAAATGGCGCCTCCAGCTTTACGATATCTGTCAAAATAAAAGTTATGATGTAAATAAATTTTAAGTTTTAGCTAAAGTGCCATCTGGCGGTATTTAAAAAGTACTTTTGTCTTAAAATTTTAGAATCTGCAAAGCTCGATTTGTGTGCCAAATATCAACTGGATTGGTTAAAAAATAAATGCAATATGGCGAAAAAACCAAAATAAAAATTGAGCTTTGACGGCTTGTAACTTGAAAACGAATGACATTTGACGAACACGAATATGATATCTATTTTTGCCATTACCACTAGATGGCGCCACATACAATAACATTGATTGATTAAAATGGATCCACTTTTTTTAAGCTCCTCTCCTTTTTATTATGTTGCGCAGGAATACTCCTAAAATTTAATTAACAACGATAAAGTTCAGAAAAAAGGCTATTGATTATAATAAATGTTTAGAATGTTTACCATCCACTAGAACACATTGTCTTATTCTTTATTTAAATTTTAACTCAAATTATGATTCTTCTTGGGCCCCAATGATATTGACTCCTTCCACAATCTTTGCCAACAATTCCTGACGTTTATTTGATAAAAAGTCGTTTATTTCGAAAACGGTCTACTTTTTGGAGATCAAAGAAGTATACCTTTTTGACCAAAATTAAATGCTGTTTTATTATTTCCACTCGCAAATGTGCATACAGGGAGGTCAAAAAGTTATGACCATTTTAATCAATTAATGTTATTGTATGTGGCGCCATCTAGTGGTAATGGCAAAATAGATATCATATTCGTGTTCGTCATCCCAAATAGTAAGAGTACACCAAATTTCACTTTAATCTGTCCAGTGGATTCCGAGATATTTCACTAAATGTTTGGTAAAAAATTAGTTTTAACACCCTGTAGAACGAAAACCAATAACATTTTGCTAAGCGATATTGAGCTCAAACGCTTTATTTTCATGTCAGGTATCCTACATTAACCTATGTCCAATTAATTACGGGACACCCTGTATAAAAAAAGACAACCACCACTTTTACGTAAATGTAGTCCTTAAAAACAGACATCTATATCTAACCTTAATGAAAATTACTAATTGTAAGATATAAACATTTAGAAATTTTCTATTTGGACGATTATTAACAAAAATAGTTACCAGTTAGGTCTAAACTCGAGCTTACCTGAAAAACAAGAAATAAAGATTGAAAATTTCCTAAAATTTATTTTTAGTAAGATGCTTATCTAATCAAGGTTGAGTTGAATGAACGGTCGAATATTGGGATCGTGTTTTCAGATTTAAAATACCGTATTCTAGAACGTATTCAGATTCTGAGGATTTGAATGGGAAGGAAAAAAAGTAAACGTCTAAATTTCTTTTAATGTCAAGTCAAAAGTAGTGATTTTGGTAATTGAGGTATTAATGGCGACGCTACAGTATTGACCTATAAAAGTTGTCTGTTATTTAGTTTTTTTGTATTGAATTGTATTTAATAAACAAGGTGGATATGTGAAAAATAGTGATGACTTCTAGCATGGTGATGCGGAGAGGGCGGCTGCATTTTATTATATGTATTTGAAGCGCCAGTTTGACTTGGACCTATTTTATATACTTACGATGTCGTATGAATCTTTAAAGTCAGGTTTGTTTAAATTTATTGTTTTTACAATAAATCGAGTTTTCCTTAACAAGCCTGAACCTTTTTAAAATCAGATTTTGGATGGCATTCGGACTACCTCTAAACTGGGATAAAGGAGGTCGGTAGAATAAGCCCCTTTTCGCCCATCATAGTCACGAAAATTAAAAGTTTTTATCAAAGTTAATTTATTATAACGAGACAGAAGTTTAGGTATTAGAGACATTTTGCACCCCTTATTTTGCAATTCTGTTGTGGTTAACGTTATTCTGAGACTGCGCAGTAACGCAAACATGATCCGTTATCGTTATTAACCATACCGGACTCCTTTAATTACAGATGAATACCGAAAAGCTTATCGGTATCGTTATCGTTATTGTTAAACTGCGTGGTTGCCGGATTTTAGAAATTTTAATATCAATTATTTAAAGGTTAAAATTTTATTGCCGTATTAATTAAAATATCATTTATACAAAGGCTCTAATTAGCGAAAATCTATAGCAGTAATAAAAATCAAATAGTGTTAAGAAATTCAAACGAACTTGCACTTTTACGGATATTCTAATCAGTAATTAATTTAGATGTTACAATCTGGCACACTTGCTTTTTATTCTACTACCAAACCTAACCTTACTTTTTGTGTTTTGCTTATACTGTATTGTTTACATCTACTTTAAAAACGAAATCAACAGAAGGGTTTGCATATATTTAAATATCAATTTTTATCTTATGAAGAATAAAAGTAAATACTGATTTTTCGTTAACTTTAAAATCGGTGAACCACAGGCAAAAATAAAGTTATGTGTCGAAAGCGCAGACGCAAGATAAATTTCTTAAAAGAGGCTGCAAATCTCTATCTAAACTGCTGCCGTAATCGTTATGTTTAATAACGATAACCATAAGGAGGCCAAAAAACGTCTGTTATTTTAAGAGGTGCAAAATGTCTCTATTTGTTGCCACGGCTTTTAAGTGCGCATGTTTGTCCACCCGTCCATTTGTTTACTGCGCGCGGTCGTAAAAATCCGAAAAATGCTTCTTGCCACTGCGGATCTAAATGTAGGGTATCTATGGTTTTGGTGCGTCGAGTGCTATACTGATTTTTAGTAGAAAAGTACAAAAAAGTACCCAAAATAACAAAAATTTAACAAATGCCAAGTTAGATTTCCGTTTTGTGACTTGTTATTTATTTTTGTATAATACTTTTAAGGAAAAGGAAAGAATATTACCTAAACTTCTTATACAGTGTTTTCCATGATAGGTGTTACAAAAGAACAAATGGACCAAAAGTGTTTTAGTTTTAAAAAAATTTTGGGAAAAGTGATCGTATAGTCCAAAATTATTAAATACAAAATTTTACTTCAATTGCTATTATACAGGGCGAGTTATAACTAATAATATAAAAATGTCCAGGGTTTCACTACTTTTATTTAAAAAAATAGAACAAAATGGTATAAGTAAAAGTTGTAGAGAGTTAAATTTTATGTCAGAAATTTGAAGGTAAAAGCATGAGGAGCTAAAAATGTAATTGTATTTTTACATTGCGCGTTACAACATAAATAATGGGCAAATAGGAGCAAAATTAAAAAAGAATTTTAAATAATTAAAAAAGGCTGCCTGAATCAAGTATTTAAAAAACTGTTATTGCAATATAAAAAATTGACAAAAATATTTTTTTACTTTAATTGTTTAACTTTAAATTTTGACATACAATTTAATTCTCTACAACATTAACTTATACAACTTTGCCTCACTTTTAAAAATAAAGGTACTTTACTCTTGGTCATTAGTTAAACTTGCCCTGTATATTACCAATCGGAGTACAATTTCGTTTAAAGATTTCAAGATTTTGGTCCACGTTGTCCTCTTGTAACACTTATCCTGGGACACACTTTGTACAGATAATAAATTTATTTTGACAAGCTACTTTTAATTTCCGCGACTATGATGAGCGAAGAAGAGTAAATCTTAACCCACCTCCTTTACAGAATCCAGGAGGGATTGCAGCCCTGGTACTATAATTACTTGAAATAAACTAATATCTTTGTAAAACATCCTAGTAGGTCCAAGTAAGCTAATATTTATTTTTATTTATAGTTTGGTAAACGTATGTTTAACATAATGAGCAAAGACCGAAGTGAGAAGTCTATTAAAAATGCAGACACTACTTCTGATTTTTGGATGTCTTGCCTAATAACACAATAATATAATATTTTAATAATAAAACTTGTAAACTTATTTTTCTATGTAATTTATATGGTATGGTATGGCTAGCAATAAATGTAAATATTATGTTTATTTCTGTAGATCCATGGTCCATAGGTAATGTCGAAAAATAAGTCTTGAAATTTCACATGTTTATATGTTATTATCATTTACTCGTTTTACTCTAAAGTATAGTAATAAATAATAATTTTATTCTTAGGTTAGAATTATAAATAGTAAAGTTGAGTAAAATATCTGTTTTTTAAATGCTGTTTTAACTTTTTAGTCGCTTAACAACAAGAAATACACTTTTATTTTTAAATATCTTTAAATTTTAAAAATTGTTTTTATTGCCAATAGCACCTCCCAAATAACAAAATTTAGTAATTAACTTCTTTAATTAGGTACTTTTGGTATACTTAAATGTATTTAAAATAATTGTGGATTAGTTTCATCACTATCTTCTGGTTTAACTGAAAATGGCTGATACTTTCAAATTTTAAATGTCACCACCGATATATTTTCTTTTTTTGATAGAATATGACATTCTAAATACAATGACACCTCATATGTCATTTTTTGGCCCTTTTGCTGTCCAAAATTTAAATATTTTACTTCCAATCTAGAGGGCAATGATTAACCTTAAATTGATTATTTTGAGTAAAGTAGCCATGGAAAGTTGAAATTAATTTTGTTTTTTACAACTTTAAGCAGAAGTTAAAGTTTGCAAAATCCTATTTATGGTCATAACTTTTAATATAATGGAGGTGTCTTGATAGTTATTTTAAATAAGTATTTTATTCCGAATAATTTGGTACCACACAGGTGTTATTTCAAGTAAGGTTTTTATCCAAAAAACATGTAATAAAATGATTCTAAACCAACCATTACACTACATGATAATATTGATATATTATAATGAAATTATTATGTGTTTGATAGAAATGGTACGTGGTATGTGGTACCAAACTACTCGGAATAAAATGCTCTTTTAGAATATGCTAAAATAAACTTCCCTACTACGGTCTTTCAACTAAACTCTGCTCTTGGCTCTATAGTTATCTTTCTAATCGACGTATATCAGTCATTGTGGATGAACACTCTTCAAGCTTTCACGAAATTAATGCTGGAGTGCCTCAGGGTTCAGTACTGGCACCAACTTTGTTTCTTCTTCACATCAACGACCTTCTTTCTTCCACAACCAATCCCATTTATAGTTTTGCTGACGATACTACCCTTCACGCCAATTGTCAGGTTCTTAAACCAATCTCTTAACCCGACTTGGAAAGTAAACGCAAGGCGATGTAGATATCTCTTTCACAGGACCTCAACTTAATATTGGATTTGGGCGCCAAAAATCTCGTTCAATTTAATGCATCCCAAAATCAATCATGTTCCTTGACGCGGAAAAAATCATCAAACACTCACCCTTTGCTTATGAGTTGCCAGGTTTTGCAGAGCAAGGACACATTCATTTAAAGATCTTTTTAATGGTAAAATAATATACAGGGTTCTTAAATAAAAAATATGCACTTTTTCTTCTACCCTGTATATTACTACCAGTATCACCATTAAAAAGACCTTTAAAAGAGCTTTAAGAAAACACCGCATTAGCTACATCTAACTTTATTAGTTTCGGAAATATGGCCATCCAAATAAGGTATTTAGGTAATTTTTAAGGTACCGCCATTTTGTAATAGGTGAAGATATTGACTTCATATTCTAAGGTTATAAAGTACTCGTCAGGAGCTTTAAAATGATGTATCACTTGACCCGCCTTCTCATTTAAGAATTTTGGGGTGGTGGCCCTGGTGGTTAAGGGGTTAAAGGGGCGCCGTCCAATTTCTTTGTAAAAACGTTTCCCCTCAATAAATATCTTGACGTGTTTCGGCGATTTTCTCAAATCTGTCTCGTTTCGAAGATAACTTGAGTGGAAAGTTTTTAAATGAACACCCTGTAATATATATATATATATATATATATATATATATATATATATATATAGTTATAAAAAGTTAAAATAAAATTAAAATATTTCGTTTTGTGGTAAAAATAAAAATATATATATTTTTAGGTATAATTAAATACTAAATAATATAGTAATCCGTCATAAATTGTTTAATATTCTTTATAAAAATAAACAATGTTAGTTTATTTTCCCGCAAATGCTGGAATTATAAATAAAACATTTTAATTATTTACAAAAATGATTTGTTAACTTTATTTTTAATAAAATGTATTTTTAATTTAAGTATTTCATTTATTTAAATTGAAATTCCAATAATTCCATATATTTTGATTGCCTGTTTTTTTATTCCGTTTAAAGTATTTTTAAATCTTCCTTCTATAGAATCTATGTATGTGCAGTCAACCCCACAAGCGAAATGCATGCAGGAGGTATAGGAACACAGAGCCTGATTATTTAAAATTAAACAATTGCGTTTATGAAAAAAGAATAATAAAGACCATAGAATACAAAAACATAAATGTAAAAAAAGGTTAGCCAAGTTCAATACTAAAAATTATATGCTTGGCTGTGGGCTTCGCCGCAAAAAGAATGGAGATCCTAATAAGTGCTAAGATCTGTACAAAATCCAAATATGTATTTATACGAATAATATAACATTATGAAAAAGTATAAAACTCTATTTCTTTGTTTTATTGGATACATATAAGAATTGCTGTTATTTAAAAATGTGAGATTTAAAGTAAAATCCAACCCACTTTAAGATCTCATATTTTTAAATAACACCAACTGTGATAGGTATCCAATATTGTTAAGCATTAAATAGCGCTACCTTTATTTTCTATTTCTATTTTTTTCTTGGTTTTGGTCCCTTCAGGTCCAATCCACCACTCTTCCCCTTCCGGACTATGCTTTCCAGGGCTTCGTAGGCGGAAACATCTGGATAATCGAGCTCGTAGCTCCCAGAAATTCCAAAAAGAAAACAAACAATTCAACAATCGATGCAATGCTTAAATTGTCGGCTGTCAAACCAAGATCTGCTACTGGTGTTACGTATAACCTTCACTTTCACTACTGACAGTTCCCATGGCACGCCCATCTATTTCCCGCCATTTGAGAAATACCTCGTGTTCACCACCAAACAGAATACCATCAGCTTATAGGAATCATCGCTCACAGCGCTTAGATCCAGAAGAAAGATGCCGTCAATTTAGCGTGAATCTTTCCTTGATCCCCGAAGGTAAAAAACGTTCGTACGACACGCTCTAGCCGCCACTCCGGGAAGAACTTTGTAGTCCTCTACGCACGTCCGCACTGTCCGGAGGTCAAACAAAGAGTCCATATAGCGCTACTTTGACCCAACTTAACCAACTCTCTACTATCTCATAACTACCGGATATAAGGCAATGCTAATGCATGGAATTTGTAATACCCTGTGCTATACGTCCGTCAATATGTTCAACTTTATTGATTTCGAAATATGGCCATCCAAATAGGGTATTCAGGTAGTTTATAAAGTACCTACCGCCAATTTCTTTGGGTAAAAGTATTGGCTTTATGCTCAAGATGTATAAAGTGCTGGTTAGGAGTTTATCTATCTATCTCTTTGTTTTATGGCTCTGATACTAAGTCAATTCGCCAGTTCTCCTGTTCCGGTCATATAAGCTATTGCTTATAAGCTTTCCCGGCTTTGTCTGTGGAAAATCTGGATAATCGAGCTCGAAACTCCCAGACTTTCCTAGCATATGAATAAGAAACACTTCTAACAATCAACAACAGCGATGAACTTCTGAACATGCATAAATTGTGGCTGTCAAGCCAAAGGCTGCTACTGGTATCGCGCATAACCGTCACTTTCACCACTGACGTTTTTCCGAAAGGCATGCGCACTTTCTCGACCATACGAAGACACCGTGTCAGGAGCTTTAAAATAATTTGCCCCAAGACCTCCCTAACCAATTCTTTTCCAAAAGAGCGCCCAGCAGACATCTTAAAATTTTTATTTGTAAATTTTCCTCTAAAATCGTATTTACCCATATAACATTTTTGTTTGCCGGCAAGGCAATGGCAAAAGACATCAAAATGGGCAATTGGCCGTTATTAGGCCACGTGTCGCAGAAAATGTGATGGCATCCATCATTGATATGTTATGATGAAAAAATGCGTTTATGATGATGGCATCCATCATTAATAAGTTATGCTGAAAAAATGCATTTAGATGATGGCATCCATCATTAAGATTTTGGCAAAAATATGCTTTTTAGATGATGGCATTACATTATTTTTTTCCTAATGACAATAAAATGCATCTTACCGTCCAGGGAACTAAAATATGGATAAATAATGCACATGCATAATGTGTGTTTCCCATTTAAATTTAATACTATAATTTAGGAAAACCATAAGAGATACAAGAAAAAGTTAAATGCAGAAGTTGTTCAGTGAAATGTATTGTTTTAGTATTTTTATTGTATCTCTTATGGTTTTTCCAAAATTATAGTATTTAATTTTATATGGGACAACCTGTACATAAACACACATTATGCATGTGCATTATTTATGCACATTTTAGTTCCCTGGACGGTAAAAATGCATTTTATTGTCATTAGGAAAAAAATAATGTAATGCCATCATCTAAAAGGCATATTTTTGCCAAAACCTTTTAATGATGGATGCCATCATCCTAAATGCATTTTTTCAGCATAACTTATTAATGATGGATGCCATCATCCTAAACGCATTTTTTCATCATAACTTATTAATGATGGATGCCATCACATTTTCTGCAACACGTGGCCTAATAACGGCCAATTGCCCATTTTGATGTCTTTTGATACCTTTTTGCCAATGCCTCGCTCGGCAAAAAATGTTTTATGGGTAGGCATCAACTTCATTGCATTTTTATTTTTTGGGTAGAAGATAATCTCGCTTGGTAAAATAAAAGAGGAACACATTAAAGTGTATATTTTTTAAAAAGGGTAAACCTGTGTGGTTTTAAACACTGCATTTTTTGGATCCATATAAAAGAAAAACATTTATTTTATGTTTTAATATTGAATTCCTACTAAAATCTGACTGTGCATGTTTCTGAGCACCCTGTATACAATTTAGTTACACAGTAACGCCCTTAAAATTTGAATGTGAAAAACCAAATTTAAAAAGTCAAAATACATACATGTCTTTAATACTTTAACTATCCTCTTAATCTGGATCTGCACTAAACATTCATCCAACTTAAAGACTGCCTATGATACAATATGGACAAATTCGAATAACGAATTGGTCCAAGACAAACCCTATTACGAATGAAATATATTAGTATCGAAACTGGTTTTCTTTGTCACAGGTATTTATTTTCTTTGATCGACCTTTTTTTTCTTAAACGGCGAATTTACGTTATTAAATTATACGAGGTGTTACAAAAAGTTATTAAAAATTTAAGAGCAGATTCTGCCTCAAAAACTATAAAGAAAAAGGCATATAAATATGGGTCCAGACATATTTTTTTGAGACTTGTTTGACCTCCGGACAGTGCGGACGTTCGTAGAGGACTACAAAGTTCTTCCCGGAGTGGCGGCTAGAGGTGTCGTACGAACGTTTTTCACCTTCGGGGATCAAGGAAAGATTCACGCTAAATTGACGGCATCTTTCTTCTGGATCTAAGCGCTGTGAGCGAAGATTCCTATAAGCTGATGGTATCCTGTTTGGTGGTGAACACGAGGTATTTCTCAAATGGCGGGAAATGGATGGGCGTGCCATGGGAACTGTCAGTAGTGAAAGTGAAGGTTATACGTAACACCAGTAGCAGTATCTTGGTTTCTGACAGCCGACAATTTATGCATTGCATCGATTGTTGAATTATTTGTTTTTTTTTGAATTTCTGGGAGCTACGAGCTCGATTATCCAGATTTTTCGCCGACGAAGCTCTGGAAAGCATAGTCCGGAAGGGGGAGAGTGGTGGATTGGACCTGAAGGGACCAAAACCAAGAAAAAAATAGAGAGAGAAGAGACATTTTTTGGTCACAAGATAAAGGGTGCTAAACTTTTCAAAAAATTCGAAAACACTTAGTAAAAGTTGTTAGACTGAATATAAACATTAATTAAATAGGTATTTATTGTTGTTGTTACATTATTGCAAATAAAAAAATTATAAAACCTAATTTTTAAAAGAAAAAGTTCCTGCAATGCTTCTTTTACGGTCTAAAAATAATGTATTTAAGTAGATCTTATTTTTTTTCTCCTGAACTAAACAAGATGCGAAAAAAATTAAGGAGATATAAAACCTGTATTTTTAGCTGCTTAATCTAAAGAAATCACAAAAATTATACATATATCAACACAGCCAGTGAGGTACCTTTTTTTTGTTAGAAATATTCCTTTAGTTGCTGCTCGAGACGGCACTGGACTCACTAAATGTAATTAGGCTAATAGAGACATTTTGCACCCCTTATTTTGCAATTCCGTTGTGGTTAACGTTATTCTGAGACTGCGCAGTAACGCAAACATGATCCGTTATCGTTATTAACCATACCGCACTCCTTTAATTACGGATGAATACCGAAGAGCTTATCGTTATCGTTATCGTTATTGTTAAACTGTGCTGTTGCCGGATTGTAGAAATTATTTAAAAGGTTAAAATTTTAATGCCGTATTAATTAAAATATCATTTATACATAGGCTCTAATTAGCGAAAAATCTATAGCAGTAATAAAAATTAAATAGTGTTAAGAAATTAAAACGGACTTGCATTTTTAAGGATGTTTTAAATCAGTAATCTATTTACATGTTACAATCTGGCACACTTGCTTTTTATTCTACTACCAAACCTAACCTTACTTTTTGTATTTTGCTTATACTGTATTGTTTGCATCTACTTTAAAAAACGAAATCAACAGAAGTGTTTGCATATATTTAAATATCAATTTATATCATATGAAGAATAAAAGTAAATACTGATTTTTCGTTAACTTTAAAATGGGTGAACCACAGGCAAAAATAAGGTTATGTGTCGAAAGCGCAGACGCAAGATATATTTCTTAAAAGAGGCTGCAAAATCTCTGTCTAAAACTGCTGCCGTAATCGTTATGTTTAATAACGATAACCATAAGGAGGCCAAAAAACGTCTGTTATTTTAAGAGGTGCAAAATGTTTCTAATGATAACATAAATAACATTACCAAAAGAAAATAAAAAAGGGTAAAGAATACTTTAAAAAAACTATTTCTCTTACAAGTTTAACACCCTGTATCTTGAGAACGAGCAATATCAGGACCAATGTTGATATAAACTTTTTTCGTTTTCCTAATAGAAGAATCTGCCCTTAAATTTTTCTGTTTTAACAACATCCTGTAACACCCTGTATATACAACGGTGCGTGAACTAAGAGGTCATATACATTTTCAATAATTAGGACGATTATTAATATTAATAATCCAAACCTTGTCAGTTCATATTTATACAGGGTGTCCCAGAATAAGTGGGCATTCTCTCGGATTTAAATACAACACATAAAAATAATATGACTACTTAATTTTTTTTTCCTAAAGGCCCCCTGGATTTAATTATTGGAAATTGTGGTACCCTCTACAATGCAGCAACATTATTTTTAGTGCGTGGAAATAAAAAAATCTAATATTTTTTATTTGCAACAGAATAACCTAATGTTTTTAGCTGTCCCCACTAAACAAACATGTCATATTATTTTTATGTGTTCTATATGAATCCAAGAGATTGTGAACATAGTCTGGGACAACCTGTATACATAAAATACTATAAACTTTTTATAAGGTCAACATGGTTACCTAACAAACAAAGGTTTAATTAATTAATGATTGAGGCCATAAAACGCGCGAATTTAGTTATTATAGCACATTTAAAATTAATATTATTAATTACCAATTAATGATTTGATCGTTTTGTCATTTAATAGTCAAAATTATAAAACGTTTCCATTTTTATTTCGGAAAGTATTTTAATTTTAGGTACTCAAGATGGCGGGTACTTTAATAACTGTTATTTAAATGACATTAAAGACATTTTGCACCTCTTAAAATAACAGACGTTTTTTGGCCTCCATGGTTATAGTTATTAAACATAACGATTACGACAGCAGTTTTAGACAGAGATTTTGCAGCCTCTTTTAAGAAATATATCTCGCGTCTGCGCTTTCGACACATAACCTATATTTTTGCCTGTGGTTCACCCATTTTAAAGTTAACGAAAAATCAGTATTTACTTTTATTCTTCATAAGATATAAATTGATATTTAAAAATATGCAAACACTTCTGTTGATTTCGTTTTTTAAAGTAGATGCAAACAATACAGTATAAGCAAAACATAGAAAGTAAGGTTAGGTTTGATAGTAGAATAAAAAGCAAGTGTGCCAGATTGTAACATCTCAATTAATTACTGATTTAGAATATCCGTAAAAGTGCAAGTCCGTTTGAATTTCTTAACACTATTTGATTTTTATTACTGCTATAGATTTTTCTCTAATTAGAGCCTTTGTATAAATGATATTTTATAATACGGCAATAAAATTTTAACCTTTAAATAATTGATATAAAAATTTCTACAATCCGGCAACCACGCAGTTTAACAATAACGATAACGATAAGCTCTTCGGTATTCATCCGTAATTAAAGGAGTCCGGTATGGTTAATAACGATAACGGATCATGTTTGCGTTACTGCGCAGTCTCAGAATAACGTTAACCACAACGGAATTGCAAAATAAGAGGTGCAAAATGTCTCTATTGTTAACAATAGACTCAATGCTTATATTTGTTTTGTGTATTATCGTGGTGTATTAATAGAAAATTATCCATTAATAAAGGCTATTAATTGCACGATTAGGTACATACTTATACACTTGCACGATGGCTAAAAAATGCTTAGGTATGTTATTAGCATTGATGGGATGCTATTATTTTTTATGTATATAAATTATCTTAAAGTATAACATTAAATTAAAAATATTTAGTTCTATTTAAACGTCAAAAGTAGCAAAAGCAGTTTACTTTCCATTCAAATTTGTGATATTAAAAAAATATACCGAGTGGCTTACTTAAAAGAAGAAAGTTAATATTTCTGGCTAAGTAAATAAAGGAAATAAAGCTAAAAAAGGAAAAACCTCTTAATTTCTGGGTCCTGCATGAATTGATTTGAATTTTAACAAAAGACGCCAAAACCCTGGGGGTGGCTGCCAACACCTCCAGGAGGTGGAAATTTTTTATTACATTTTGACCGCATGATTCTTAGCAAAAAATGTTTTATACATTTTTTTATAACATTTAAGTTATTTGCGATTGATAGTAAATTTTTGTCGAAAAATTGATGATTTAATTGGTTTTTCATAAATAACTCGAAAATTATCCATTTATTCAAAAAACTGTATAAAAGCATGATTTTATTTTATTGATTATGATAAAATAATTTCGACCATGGGTTTATGAACCTTTGTTTAGAGTTTGCAACGTTCTCTGTATAGTAAGTAAATTAAATATGTATTATTATTTTAAATATTTCAATAATTTAGTTCTTTTAAAGTAATCTTAACTTTTATTATACAGGGTGATTCAAAAATCGATTACGAACCTTAAGGGGGTGATTCTACTTGACATAATAAGGGCAGAGTTTTATTAACATTTTTTCAAAATGTCATTCGTTTTCAAATTACAAGTCGTCAAAGTTCAATTTTTATTTTGGTATTTTTGCCATATTGCATTTATTTTTTAACCAATCCAGTTGATATTTGGCACACAGATCGAGCTTTGCAGATTCTAAAATTTTAAGACAAAAGTACTTTTTTAAATACCGCCAGAGGGCACTTTACCTAAAACTTAAATTTATTTATATCATAACTTTTTATTTTTGACAGATATCGCAAAGCTAGGGGCACCATTTTATAGACAACTAGCTATGATCCCCGGCTTCGCCCGGGTGTTGATATGAGACCCAAATAATTAAATTATACGGTATTTCGTTCACTACAAAATAAATTTAATTAATTTTATAGCGTCAACAACACGTGGTTATTATGCTGTTAAAATGTAGCTTATATGACACGTTCGTAGATTTACCCATAGCAGCGCCATCTGTTGATTACTTACTCAACCCAGTCGAACAGACAAATAATTAGCAATAAATTAAAATTGCGACTATAATTTGAGATTTAAACTATCCTATCTCTCAAGTTGGATCGAGACTGCACATGGTGTGAGAATTTTATTATAATCGGTTAAGTGGTTTAGGAGTCCATTGAGGACAAACATTTGTGACACGAGATTTATATATATTAAGATTAAAAACTTATATAGAGGTACTTCTTATTAAAGTCGATAAACCTCACCGTTAAGGCACAAACAAACATCAAAGTTTTCATCAGTTTCAATCAAATTACCTACATACATGTATAAAGGGTGTCCAGTAACTTTTTTAAGTTTTTTTTAAATATTTAACACACCGAAGTTTAAGGACTAAGACGTTTAGGACATATGTTTATATGAACTTTGTTTCTGTTGTAGAATCGTCCCGTAAAGTTTGTCGGTTGAGTTACTGGACACCCTGTATGTATGTAGGTAATTTGATTGAAATTGATGAAAACTTTGATGTCTATTGGTGCCTAAACGGTGAGGTTTATCGACTTTAATAACGAGTACCTTATTTTTTAAGTTTTTAATTGTCTATAAAATAGCGTCCCCAGCTTTGCGATATCTGTCAAAAATAAAAAGTTATAGATATAAATAAATTTTAAGTTTTAGGTAAAGTGCCTCGTGATCGTTTTTTGAATCACCTTGTATACGTAGATATAAACAACCGTCGGACGGCGGTTCTCTTCTTATAATTAAGCAAAACCGCCTAAGGTCGTTTAGCCAGTGCCAACATTATAACCCTTTCACCACCGACTAAAGCACTTATTTTAAAATTTTTAAATCATTAGGTAATTAATAGGTTAATCATCTTTTATCAAACCAAAATGCTTTATCTAAATAATGTATGACTGATAGATTTAACATTATCTTTTCTTGTTACAATTTTACTTACAAATTTAAGTCTTTCTTGTTGATAAGCTGACACTGATAAAAACACGATTGTGTCGTATAATATACCAAGTGACACAAGATTTTACTTAACTTAACTTACAGCAAAAGCAACTGGTAATTTTAATAATTTTGTAAGAATATTTAGTAGGACTCTCACATACTTTTAAATATAACTTTATCCATAGGCGCAATTTGGGGAGGCACCCCAAAGTCGGTCTATATAAGGTCACGACATTCGGCCATATTGCTTTGACCTGTTATGACGTCACATCTCCCATTTTTCGGCCATGTTGTTCAGTGCCGGAGATATACAGTTTATTGTATTAGTAGAACAACCGTTTACAAAACAGTTTTTAATTGTTAATAAGTTGTAAATTCTTTTCCTTTAAATAAAGAACATTTGGAATTACAACTTTCAACAAATATCACTTCCAGAACAATGCAAAATGGAATGCGCAAATTCCTAGACGCCACTGGATTGATCTTCAGCTTTGATTTTTACCCAGTCTTGCCAACTTTTCTCCGAGATGTGCCCTTCCTTGCGTCCCCGACCTCGAACCGCCTAAAAGTTTGAGGATATGTCGCAACCTTATAAATGTAAACTAACCTTGGCCAGCCCCAAGATTCCCGTATCCAAGCCGAAACTGACGTGACTAAAACCTAAAAGCGATAAAAGAAAGTGATTTTTATGTCAATAGTTCCACTTTTTACCTAACTGTAGGTCATTTTTTGTGGCAGTAATGACAAATAAATCCCTTTATCTTTCCCTAAATTTTTTGAAAGTCTCGAGCTTGCCTCCATACCTTTCGGGACTACTCAAGACTTCAGCCCAATCTAAAAACCAAAGCAAATTGCGCCTATCACTTTATCCTATCATCAGACCTAATTATTGACTTTTGAATCAGGTTTTTACCTTTAACAAATAAGGCATGTCTGGGAAAAACAACATACGTTAATAAAAGAAGTACGTATATTTTAATAAATCAACCAAAACACTTTTGTTTTAATGTACGTTGACTTGTTGGAACTGCCTAAATTTTATTTAAATTTGTACAAGATACCGCAGGTTCTAATTTTTCCCCCGTAAAAACCCTTGGTAATAGTTCGATATAGCGGTTTTCGCTATTATAAGAGATTTTTGAAAAATTCTTTTTCACGCGCGTTTCTATAGGTCGATTATGACACAAATCTGTGTGCGCGTTTTCCAAAATCCATTTCTATAATTTATTATTAATAAAAACATATTTACGGGACGGCGGAGTGAACAGGGGTGCTGGGTGGGGACGAAACAGTAGAAATCCTACATTAAACGCCCAAAACCAGTATTTCACAGTACACACTGCACTTTCTGTTTACAAAAATGTCCAAAAAATTGTTTAAAAAATTAAAAATAAATAATAGTACAACAATCCCGCCATGGCTGTCACTGCATAAAAGAAGAGTTTGCAATAGAATTGTAAATGTCTTGCGATGTTGCCAAATAAAGTGAGAAAGTGTCAATAGCTTAAAAAAGGAAGATACAGGACAAAATTCATATGAAAAATTAAGTTACTTCCTTCTTCCTATATAATTTGTAGAGAAAAAGTAAAATACCTAAACATAAAGAAGGCTGAGGCATTTCTACAAAAAGAGCACCATTGTTTCTACTCAGAGAATGGTGGATAATCCCTGAAATAGGCTTGGCGTTAGGCAACTCTTCACAAGCAGTTTGGCAACGCTGCTTCTATCGGGAAGACTCGTCATTTTCCTGTAATGACTAGGTTAGTATTGACATTAAAAGTAATTAAACGCTTAGCAACCAGGTAACACGAAGGTTCTCTTTTCGTTATCATTCGCGCTGCTAGGACCACAAAAAGTTTTTCTTATTATGTACGGTAGTAGAAAAAACATATATTATTGTCACATACCAAAAATTTGACCGTGAGCGGATTTGTTCGATGTGTTTGTCAATCAAAAAAATGTTTGACATGTTTTTGATTGATTTAGTTTACGACGAACTGTTAATGAGAATATTTGAAGGAGAAAGTGCGATTGTCAAATATCTTCAGTTAACACTCACGATGATCCTAGGAAGCAGGGAAATCAACTTTAGCAAATAAAACGGAACAAAAACAACACTTTGTTTGGTTGTCTGTGGCTTGTTTTGCAAATTTTCGCATTAATTAGCATATATTAGGTATCGTTGTGTTAAATTAAAAATAATAATAATAAGATTGTGTTGTGGCGTTCCTAACATGTGTCAGAAAGTGCCTTTTCCGCACCTGACTGCCGTTGACCGAACACCCTGGAAAAGCGGGACTTTCAGCACTAATCAGGAAATATGCAATTTGAAGCTAAACAACACAACCCAGCGGTGTATATTGTTTTTTGGATATAAAACAAAAACTCCAACTTATTTTATGGATCATAAAAGAAACTAAAAAAATATGGTTGGCGTTGTAAATGTGTCTAAATAAATATCTAAAGTATACATTCCTTTTAAAAATTGTGACTCGCAAAATCTCTAGGAGCTGGAATTTCCTCGCCAAAACAAAGCTGCTTTAATAGAGACTTCCACAAATTCCAATAATCGAAAACTTCATCGACTTTTTATGCCCGTTAATTTTGCCTTTATTTCTCTGTAATCATCAATAAATATTCAACTTTGTTAGCGATTGTACATATTTTAAAATTAATTTAAATGCCTTAAGCATATTTCATTTAAATCAATAATTATCAAAGCGTGTTTCGCCACGTCCTTAAAATACGTAATATTGACCTTTAAAATAAACAAAAAGGACCAAAATTACCTGATAAAATTATTATATAACATTTAATACATACAGGGTTCTACAGAATATTGTTAAAAAAAAATTGAAGGCAAATTCTACATCTCAAAATATAAAAATTGGGCATAAACAAAGGTCTCCGTTTTTATAATACGAAATATAAACTGTGCTTGAACTTTTCCTGTAGGACTCTTTGTTTGACCTCCGAACAGTACGGACGTGCGTATAGGACTACAAAGTTCTTCCCTGAAGTGGCGGCTAGAGGTGTCGTACGGAACGATTTTACCTTCGGGATCAAGAAGGATTCACGCTAAATTGACGGCATCCTTCTTCTGGATCTAAGCGCTGTGAGCGAAGATTCTATAAGCTGATGGTATCCTGTTTGGTGGTGAACACGAGGTATTTCTCAAATGGCGGGAAATAGATGGGCGTGCCATGGGAACTGTCAGTAGTGAAAGTGAAGGTTATACGTAACACCAGTAGCAGATCTTGGTTTGACAGTCGACAATTTATGCATTGCATCAAACGTTAAGTTATTTGTTTTCTTTTTGGAATTTCTGGGAGCTACGAGCTCGATTATCCAGATTACCTTTCCGCCGACGAAGCCCTGGAAAGCATAGTCCGGAAGGGGAGAGTGGTGGATTGGACCTGAAGGGACCAAAACCAAGAAAAAAATAGAAATAGAAATAGAAAATAATGACATGTATATCAACCTATACCAATATTGTAAAAGGTTAAGTTTGAAACTCTCGTGTAAGCACCGATGGTCCAGTCGTAGGATGCTCGCCTGTCACGCGACCGCTTGAGTTCGGATTCTTCTGCGGAAGCAGATTTCTTTTTATATATAAAAATACATAAGAATAAAAAAGCATCAAATATATCTTATTTTCAGACATTTTGCTAAATTATTAATAATAAAGGCAGTTTCTCTTGGTCCATTTTCACATTTTTGTACTTTTTGGAGCCCCTGTATAAAACAAAACAAACATTTAAATAGAGACATTTTTGCACCTCTTATTTTGCAATTCCGTTGTGGTTAACGTTATTCTGAGTCTGCGCATTAACGCAAACATGATCCGTTATCGTTATTAACCATACCGGACTCCTTTAATTACGGATGAATACCGAAGAGCTTATAGTTATCGTTATCGTTATTGTTAAACTGCGTGGTTGCCGGATTGTAGAATTTTTAATATCAATTATTTAAGAAGGTTGACATTTTAATGCCGTATTAATTAAAATATCATTGAGACATAGGCTCTAATTAGCGAAAAATTCATAGCAGTAAGAAAAAACAAATAGTGTAAAGAAATTAAAACGGACTTGCATTTTTAAGGATGTTTTAAATCAGTAATCTATTTACATGTTACAATCTGGCACACTCGCTTTTATTCTACTACCAAACTTAACCTTACTTTTTGTGTTTTGCTTATACTGTATTGTTACATCTACTTTGAAAAACAAAATCAAGAGAACTATTTGCATATATTTAAATATCAATATATAACTTATGGAGAATAGAAGTAAGTACTGATTTTTCGTAAACTTTAAAATCGGTGAACCACAGGTAAAAATAAGGTTATGTGTCGAAAGCGCAGACGCAAGATATATTTCTTAAAAGAGGCTGCAAAATCTCTGTCTAAAACTGCTGTCGTAATCGTTATGTTTAATAACGATAACCATAAGGAGGTCAAAAACGTCTCTTATTTTAAGAGGTGCAAAATGTCTCTAATTTTTTGGTCCATTTGTCCTATTGTAAAGTCCATCCGTAGACATACTGTATAAATATCTAATCTACAAAGACAAATAAAAATTATGCTAATTGATACGAAAACAAAGTTTATTAGTTGTTTTACATTTAAATGTATTTCATTTATGTATTCAGAAGAAGCAATAATTTTAAGAACTGGCCAAGCAAAATTATTTATTTCAAGGCTACACGACAATTCATTGAACTTGAATTGTTACATTTAGACATGATTTAATAAACCTAATTTTATGTGCATACATTGAGGTCTCCAATAAAGAAGTTATATCCAGTTGCGGTTTTGAAAAAAAATCAAGCATATTTCGGGTGCACATGTATAGTAAGAACATTTTAAAAGCGCAACCCTTTGAAAATAATACAAAAACATAAAAAGGCCGCCTGCAATCGGACTATTTTATACAAAGGCGCCGCTATCCTTTACAGAAACTTTGAAATTTTAATGGCTCATGCTGTGTATTTCAAAGTAGATTCTCCAAACTACATGTACGCAAAATTATAAAAGATATGACTTCTATTGGGGTAATAAGAAACTTGAAAATGTATTTTAAGTAAACATAAATACATATACAACATTTAATCCACTTAGTTTATTATTAGCCTTGTTTACTAAAAAAAGTAAAAGAGTTTAAATAATAAGACCTATTGTTGTGTTTCCGATGCAGTCTCGCGAAGTCTCGCTACTTTTGTCAAAGATTTTTTTACCTTTTTCTTTATCAGTTTTTGTACTTACGATTGCCTTCCTACTTTTTGCTACTTCTGAGTGTAAGGACAGATACTAATCAGATAATAATCATCGGATTACTAATTAGAATACTACCGAATTAACCAAACAAGCTGACATTTTAGTTTATTTTGTACAATGAAAAATAATAATGTTAAGGGGGTGTAAATTTATAATATCATATAATAAGTTTTAATTTTCCAAAAGCATTTGTAATAATTTATAATATTTTTCCAGTAAAAGCACCTCATTTTAAGTTAGATTGGTAATTTTCAGAGTTTTGATCAAAAAAATTTATTTCTATCCCATAGTGCGATGACCAGCTGCATCAACCGGCATATCATAAAAAGAAATATAGCAAAGGCGGCCGCGAAGACAAGCATGTCGATTTATTTGCTTTAAACGTTTTTGTGATTTTTTTCTTGTCAAAGAGCACCGAATTTACATTTTTAAACTGTTCCTTCTATATACTCTCTGAAAATTTAAAATTAATTTGTTAAGTTTCGGAGAGCTACGCGTATTTGTAAAAATATTTCTTAACCAAGTGTATACTGTTTCAAAGCAAGCATTTTTACTACATCGGCGAGTAATATCAAAACAAGCAGTATTAGTCACGCATGTTTACATACCGGTATTTGGTAAGATTGTCTCTTTTGCTCACACTGCCTATGTGTTCTGTTATTTAGCTCAACCTGTAGGTTTCTTAAATTTCAAGGTTTTTGGGATAAGAATATGATGTCTAACTATTGTTGGTCTCTGATAAGCCATTTTCCTAAATTTACATTTCATAGAAAAGCTTTAAAAGAAAGCTTTGTAGAAGCAATGATTTAATTAAATTTTTAATCAACAATTTCTTATTATTTACATGTTTTTTTTTTGGTTTTACGTAATAGCTGAAAAATCCAATTATATATATAATATAATTAGATTTACAAGGATACAAAATCTATTATTATTGTTTACATGTTTATGTAAATGGATAAACAATGCCACTACTATTAAAAATATGTGTTCTTGGTTACTTGTGAAAACAAAAAGTTTTGTATTGAATCAGTAGCCTAGTTTACACCAGGAGGACCAAAGTTTCGTGGTCTAAATGACGTCACGCGTACTTTATTCACGGTGTAAACACCTGAGTATTAAAATTTGCTACTCCAATTCAGTCCGTCTCAAATGGGGGTGACCAAATATAATTTTCTTTGGTGTAAACACGTCGGACTTTTTTAGTAAACCAAAATGACAGCTTTGATTTTTGACAGTGCGCATTTTGACAAAAAAGACGTTTAATTTCGGTCTTAACCTAATAATTTTGTTTTTTTGGTTTATATTTTTTAAAATTTTGTTGATATTTAACCAAAACCGTTTTCGTAATTTTTTTCAAATGGAATTTAAAAGCTATACAGTTTTAAAATATAAAAACGAGGTTAGGTTCTGGTCATATGCTCAGCTGTCACTTTAGGATTAAACGTGAATTAAATTGATCCATAAACTAAGTTGGTGTAAACACTAGTGAACTAACAAAAATAAGTCCTGGGTTTGGTCCACGGATCTAATTGGTCCTCGCGGTGTAAACTAGGCTAGTGTCGAAATAACAGAAAAAATGTATTTATGGTATATATGTATATGTTTTTACGGCACTCCAGCAAAACTAAAGAAAAAAATGAATCTATAAAAGCTCAATAATTTCGCCATTTTTCTATTATAAATCATTTTTTTGATTTTAAAACAAACTAGATTAAAAACTTGAAACTGGAAATTAAACAACCAAACCAAACCAATCCAATTAAATATAAACATATTAAACCTTGAAATAAAAAATATAACCCAGTATTTATCTGCTTTTATACACTTAAACAAATAAAAGCAATATTATTTGCACTTATATTTGAAATACGTTAATTTGGTAAACTATTAAATAATTTTACCATTACACTGTTTTTTCTGATAAAACAAACCAATGTTATCAGTCAATTATACAGTGTGGACATAAATATTCCTCCGCTAACTTTTGTACCCTTAATTCTTTATAAAATTACTTTTTAACGTAAAAATAAAAGTTGCAACAATCCAAGGTTAGTTTATGTTTATAAGGTTGCGACATATCCTCAACTTTTAGGCGGTTCAAGGTCGGGGACGCAAGGAAGGGCACTTCACGGAGAAAAGTTGGCAAGACTGGATAAAATCAAAGCTGATGATCAATCCAGTGGCGTCTAGAATTTGCGCATTTCATTTTGCATTATTTTGGTAGTGATATTTGTTGAGAGATGTAATTCCAAATGTTTTTTATTTAAAGTAAAAGAATTTACAACTTAATAACAATTAAAAACTGTTGTATAAAAGGTTGTTCTACTAATACAATAAACTGTATATCTCCGGCACTGAACAACATGGCCGAAAAATGGGAGATGTGACGACATAACACGTCAAAGCAATATGGCCGAATGTCGTGACCTTATATAGACCGACTTTGGCAACAATCAAGATGACGGTTGGGCGCCATCTTAGGAAAAAAATGGAAACAGGGGCCTTGTTGTACATTATTTTAAAGCTCTTTAAGAGAACTCTATAACCCTAGAATATAAAGTCAATATTATCACCCACTACAAAATGGCGGTACTTTATAAATTACCTATATTTTTGAAACTAATAAAGTTACATGTACTTAATGTTATATTTTTTAAGCTGCTTAGTACATACTGACGTCTTGTTATTTTTGGACTTATTCTCGACAAGCCCTTCCATTTGATATCCGTACTTTGGAAATACGTTAAAATAATATCGTATTAGCTATTTGTAAAAGTATATCGGCCATGCAATAACAAAAGAAGCACTATTAGTCACCCAATCCGAAATGTTTACATGCCGGCATTCGCGTTAGACTATCTCCTTTCCACACATTGCCTATGAACGACTTCATTTAGCTGATTCTGCATACATACATATAGTAAGAACATTTTAAAAGGGCAAATTCAGTACCCTTTGAAAATAATACAAAAAACATAAAAAAGGCCGCCTGCAATCGGACTATTTTACACAAAAGCGCCGCTATCCTTTACAGCCACGCGCCGATACACTATGGGATAGAAATCCATTATTTTGGCCAAAAAGCAACTTTGAAATTTTAATGGCTCATGCTGTGTATTTCAAAGTAGATACTTCAAACTATCTGTACGCAAAATTATAAAAGGATATGACGACTTTTATTGGGGTAATAAGAAACTTGAAACATATTTAATCTACCTAGTTTATTATTAGCCTTGTTTACTAAAAAAGTAAAAGAGTTTAAATAATAAGAGCTATTGTTGTGCTTCCGATGCAGTCTCGCGAACTCTCGCTACCTTTGTCAAAGATTTTTTACCTTTTTCTTTATCAGTTTTTGTACTTACAATTGCCTTCCTACTTTTTGCTACTTCTGAGTGTAAGGACAGATACAAGATTTTTTATAATTTACAAGGTTTTCCATTTTAAAATTTAATATGTTTTGTCCTACACTGTATATCCAAAAGATAAAAGCATTCTGATGAAAGATATGGAGTCTACAGAATCTACCCAAAACAGTGTTTTTATTTATTTTATACGTTAAAAAATAAAAAAGTTGGGATGATGTATCTCCATTACGCTTCTAAGAATAATTTAAAATTATTTTTCAGATTTGGATGGTCATATTTCCGAAACTAATTGAGATAGACACATCAAATGTAGTATTTTTTAATGCATTTTAAAAGATTTTTTGGTGGTGATATAATATTCAGGGTATTCCATTTAAAAAATCATACCTATTGTCGTACCCTGTATATCATATGAGATAATAATCATCGGATTACTGATTAGAATACTACCAAATTAACCAAACAAGCTGACATTTTAGTTTATTTTGTACAATAAAAAATAATAATGTTAAGGGGGTGTAAATTTATAATAACATATAATAAGTTTTAGGTTCCCAAATAGTTATTTATTAGATAAGTGAGTTATATTACATATAAGTCACGCAAGAAAAAGTTAAGGTAATTTTCATAAGTGACTTATATGTAATAACTCACGTGTCTAATACAAAATTTTATCCAACACTTTCGTATAAATCGTTTTTATCCAACACTTACATATAATATCTACATAATTGATCAGATTTTGAGGATATAAAGTGTACTATAAGTCACTAGTGAGCTAAAGTACCCTTTAGCTCACTAGTGAATTATAGTATTATTATAGTTACCAACAAAATGCATTACAACCAAACAAGCTTGCTTTCCAAAAAATACAAAATTTTGTTGCTGGTGTTGACAATGACAAGTAACAAATAATGGATGACGTTTTCAAATTATTTTCGATATTAAAAACGATTTATACGAAAGTGTTGGATAAAATTTTGTATTAGACACGTGAGTTATTACATATAAGTCACTTAAGAAAATTAACTTAAACTTTTCTTGCGTGACTTATATGTAATATAACTCACTTATCTAATAAATAACTATTAATATCGAAAATAATTTGAAAACGTCATCCATTATTTGTTACTTGTCATTGTCAACACCAGCAACAAAATTTTATATTGCCTATAATTCACTAGTGAGCTAAAGGGTACTTTAGCTCACTAGTGACTTATAGTACACTTTATATCCTCAAAATCTGAACAATTATGTAGATATTATATGTAAGTGTTGGATAAAAGCATTTGTAATAATTTATAATATTTTTCCATTAAAAAGCACCTCATTTTAAGTTAGATTGATAAGTTTCATAATTTTGACCAAAAAAATTAATTTCTATCCCACAGTGCGATGACCAGCTGCATCAACCGGCATATCATAAAAGAAATATAGCAAAGGAGGCCGCGAAGACAAGCATGCCGATTTATTTGCTTTAAACTTTTTGTGATTTTTTTCTTATCAAAGAGCACCGAATTTACATTTTAAACTGTTCCTTCTATACATACATTTGGTGTATTCCTTTTATGCTTTAGAACCGCCCGGAACGACATCAAAAGTGTCCCTTTTAATTACAGTCTTTAGTATTTTTGACAGTTTTGACACTCTTGATAGTTCAAGAAAGGTTACGAGAGGGCAGTGCCGTATTATCCATTAGGCTGACTAGGCTAGCAGCCTAGGGCGCCATGAAAAAATAAGCGCCAGATAGGGGAGTAATAGGCGTTACACAGGAAGTTTCTAAAAAAGTTTAGGTCGGGTAGAGATTAGAACTAATCTTTCTGCGGGGATATAAAAAAATAGAGGCGAAAAGAAGAGAATGACCTTTTTTTTGCTCTTCAAAATTTTTTTCTTTGTACGAAAATAGGCGCTCTGGGAATTCTAGCCTAGGGCGCCTCATACCCTAATACGGCCCTGCGAGAGGGTCTAGAGCACAAAAGAAATGGACCAATTGCAAGTTAAATAAAAGTTTTTAAAAATTATTTCATACCTACTAACGTTTTTCTTCCATAAGTATCGACTGCAGCTGAAGAGATCTAACGGACGAGCTGCCACTGCAAATTCTAGTATATTCGTAATTTAAGCACGTTTATTATTTTACTGCTAATTAATTCAGTTGCTTGTTATCTTTTTCATTAAATTACTTCTCTGTCTGAACTTACTTAAATTTATTATTGCAATTTAGTGTATAGAAAATAGCTATAAGAGTACGACAAAAGTTCAAACATGAATTTAAGTGGATATACATAGTTATTTAGCAAATAATATTTTTGCATTAACAAAAAAACCGGTTTAAAGCATTAAATACAAATTGGGTTATCATAAGTATGTAATGTATAACAAATTCAATAATTTATACTATAATAATTATAGTGCACGGTGTTAAAGCACATCAAACTAAATAATTAATAGTTTAAAAAAACTAAAAAACACGCTTTTATATGCAACCGAACTAAAAATTAAAAATAATTTTTCATTAAAAAAATATTTTCACTTCATAGTAAAAAGCGTGGGGTGCTTAATATATTAAATGTTATAATTATTATATTTGCCAATATCTATGATGGAAAAGTTATGAAAAATTAGTAAAATGCACCCCACGCTTTTACTATGAAGTGAAAATATTTTTTTTAATGAAAAATTATTTTTTAATTTTTAGTTCGGTTGCATATAAAAGCGTGTTTTTTAGTTTTTTTAAACTATTAATTATTTTTCATTTTTTAGTTCGTTATATTGCACAAAATTCTTAATATAACAGTAAATTAGAACATACTATTTAATTAAGCAGCAAAAAGAAAATAACCAGCCCCCTATGAAATGACAATGGTAGCAAATTTTAAAATTTGCAAAAAGATTGCAACTCACTAAAAATTTCTTCTTCATTAAGTAGCAAAGTTTCAAATTTTGCCAACAGATGGCAATCCAGGCAATGTTTGGACCGTTGCCAACATTTTGCAATCCACTAAAAAATTTCTTCTTCATTTAATAGCAAAGTTTGAAATTTTTCCAACAGATGGCATCCTAGGTGTTGTTTTTATAATATAATGGAATTTTTTTCCTGGCGATTAAAAAAAGATAAAGGGATACTGTTTGCAGATTATTGCATTGTCATGGGTCCTTAATACGTGTGCAAAGTTTCAAAGAAATCGAATAGCTGGAAGTTGGTTAAAATTAGGTTCAAAGATTCCGTTACATAGGCAGCCAGATAGATAGTTACAAACCCAAGTTAATAAAAGCGTGTTAAAAATTAAAATTATTTTTAATAATAATATAATCTTATAGCTATTTATGTATCAAGGGCGTTACTAGGACTATAATGCCCTGAAGGTCGAAATAGCCCAAGGGCTAGATTTCGACCTGATGGGCAATTATAGTCCAGTAAAGCCCGTGCTGCATACAATGCTGTATGTTTTACCCAAAAGAGTTTTTCAATGACTAATTACTATTTATTCGCAATATAAAAATAAGTTTCACCTGTACCTGTATACGTAAGTATATAATGACTGGTGTTAAGTTTGACTTTGATGTTTCTATCAGTTAGTCAGTTGGCATTTTTTATTTAACGATTTGCTCAAAATGGAAGAAATTCCACAAAATATAAGAGAAAAGGCCATAAAAGCGACCGAAAATCTTTTGCCAGTTAAATCAAGGCAACAGTATGATCGGGAGTATGGCATATTTGGCATTTGGAAAGATGCGAACGCAATTCTTCAAATAACCGAAACCGTTTTAATGGAATATTTTCAGGAACTGGTAAGTTATTGATTTTATTTTAATACATATGTTTAACAAACTTTATTATTTTTAGTCGGAAAAATACAGTCCGAACTCTTTCTGGACCAAGTATTCCACCCTAAGGTCTACGTTGATGGTCTATGAAAATATAGACATTTCGCAATACCATCGTCTCATATCTTTTTTAAAAGTTAAGTCGAAAGGATACGTCCCGAAGAAGTTTAAAGTTTTGGAAGGAGAACAAATATTAAAATTTATTAAGAAGGCTCCTGATAAAGTCATATTGGTAATGGGTGTTTAAGACGAGATGAGTTGGTCAAAATGACTATTGATGACATTGAAGATAGAGGAACAGTCTTGGTTATAAAGGTACCAGAAACTAAAACTTCAACTTCAAAAAGTTTTACTATCATTGAAAAAGATTTAGGCGCTTTAAATTTAATAAAAAAATACACAACATTAAGACCAGCTGGAAAAAAGGAGCGAAGATTCTTTCTTACCTATAGAAAGGGTCGATGTACAGTACAACCCATTGGAAAAAATACCATAGGAAGCGTCCCAACATTGATCCCAAATTTTTTAAAATTGGATAATACAGAAGCTTACACCGGCCACTGTTTGCGTCGCACATTGTCAACTTTACTTGTTGAGGCAGGTGCTTCGTTTGAAACGCTAAAACAACATGGGCAATGGAAAAGCTCTTCAGTAGCTGAAGGATATATAGAAGAAAGTATTTCATCCAAAAACAAAGTAGCCAAAATGATTGCCAATTCAGCTAATTTCAAGGTTAATTCCGTATCGACTATTGAAAATTCTTTAATGGAATGTTCTTCTATACAAAATAGCGTTAGTGCTACCACCGCTGCTACCATCACCAAAAACACCGACCATTCTATAGTGGGATCAGCTACATTTTCCGGGACATTTCAAAATTGTAATTTTTATTTTTTCAAAAATATTTCGGTTTATTTATTTAAAAATTTCACATCATTTAGCATTACAGCAGGCAATATTAAACAAAAATATTCATAATTTAAACATTCTTTACTTTACCTTGTAAGGTTTTAAATTCTACTTATTAATTTACCTTAAACTGCAAAAATAATTAAATAAATTTCTAAATACAGCGTAAAAAGCAAAATATCGAGCACAACAAAACAAAATAACCTTCTTATAAATACCTGTTTGTACATAAATATTATCTTAAATGTAATTTAAATGACCTTAAAAAACAAGACATTAATTTTCATCCTAACTGTTTTAACCTATGGTAAAGTAAGTAAGGTTTTTTAATTATAGCAAACATAGGCTATATTCATTTCCGTAGTACATAATATATGACACCTACAATATTTATTTAAATAAGCATCACTCCCACAGTTTTATAGTAAATAAACTAAAGTTTCGTGATTATTGGTTTACAAAAGAAAATATAAAAAATCCCTATATGCTTTTTTTTTATTTTATTGAGAAAAATCCACCCTGCGCTTGTAGCGACACTAAAATAAAGTACATTTAATTTAGATTCCATAGAAATTTCTTTGCTATGTCTATAGCTTTAAAATAAATATTAGTAATTTATGTATAGAAGGAACAGTTTAAAAATGTAAATTCGATGCTCTTTGATAAAAAAAAATCACAAAAAAGTTTAAAGCAAATAAATCGGCATGCTTGTCTTCGCGGCCGCCCTTGCTGTATTTCTTTTATGATATGCCGGTTGATGCAGGTGGACATCGCACTATGGGATAGAAATTAAATTTTTTGGTCAAACTTACCAATCTTAAAATGAGATGCTTTTTACTGGAAAATTATTGAAAAAATATTATGCATTATTACAAATACTTTTGGGGACCTAAAACTTATTATATATAATTTACACCCCCTTAACATTATTATTTTTTATTGTACAAAATAAACTAAAATAGCAGCTTGTTTGATTAATTTGGTAGTATTCTAATCAGTAATCCGATGATTATATTATTATCTCATATGATATACAGGGTACGACAATAGGTATGATTTTTTTAAATGGAATATCCTGAATATTATATCACCAGTAGAAAAATCTTTTAAAAAGCTTTAAAAAAATACTACATTTGATGTGTCTATCTCAATTAGTTTCGGAAATATGACGATCCAGATCTGAAAAATAATTTTAAATTATTCTTAGAAGCGTAATAGTGTTACATCTTCCCAACTTCCTTTATTTTTTAACGTATAAAATAAATAAAACACACTGTTTTGTTGAGTAGATTCTGTAGAATCCATATCTTTCATCAGAATGCTTTTATCTTTTAAGATATACAGTGTAGGACAAAACATTAATTTTTAAAATGGAAAACCTTGTAAATTATAAAAAAATCCTGTATCTGTCCTTACAATCAGAAATAGCAAAAAGTGGCAAGGCAATTGTAAGTACAAAAACTGATAAAGAAAAAGGCAACAATAGCTCTTATTATTTAAACCCTTTTACTTTTTAGTAAACAAGGCTAATAATAAACTTAGTAGATTCAATGTTGTATATTTATGTCTACTTAAAATACATATTCAAGTTTCTTATTACCCCAATAGAAATCGTCATATCCTTTTATAATTTTGCGTACATGTAGTTTGGAGTATCTACTTTAAAATACACAGCATGAGCCATTAAAATTTCAAAGTTGCTTTTTGGCCAAAATAATGGATTTCTATCCCATAGTGTATCGGGGCGTCGCTGTAAAGGATAGCGGCGCCTTTGTATAAAATAGTCCGATTGCAGGCGGCCTTTTTTTATGTTTTTTGTATTATTTTCAAAGGGTACCGAAATGTTCTTACTATAACAAGTGCATAAAACATAATTTTTTTTACGAATGGGAAGTTTAACAGCACGAGCCGTCAGGCGAGTGCGGCACGACCGTATAAAAATTTCCCAAATAATATTGCTTCTTCTTTCCTTCTCTTGCCCAACGTCGAGCTGTGCAAGATCTATCGCTCTGCTATAGATACTTTTACGGCTTCTGCTCCGACGAATTATCCAGTATAGTCCTCCTCTTGCAGCTCCCAACAGAAAAGTCGTGGTGCCGCACGTATGCATCCCTATACGGTCCAATTGGACAGGCCCCAAACTTCCCATTTCGTTCGTTCTTTATCCCTAGAGTTTTTAGACTGTGGAACCTACTGTCAGCGGAGGTCTTTCCTTCGCCCCACAAATCTTCAAGTTTTTAAGTCTCGTGTTAACAAACTTCCTCTTACCTTGCTTAAGACACCCACGGTACGTTAGTATTTAGGCTTTTCAGCCTTCGTGGATTGTCCAAAGATAAAAAAATCATAGCCGCCCCATTTTTAAAAGACAATTATCCCCTTCATAACTATGACGTGATTTAATTTTAGGAAATTGTATGTACTTATTTTTGTAGAAGAAATACTAAAACAGTATTATAAATTCCTTTTAATTTCTTATGCCCGTTTCCACCAACTTTTTTAGGGGTTTCCTAACGATAGGTAGAGAATAACTTACGGCAACCTAATGTACGTAAGCATTAGTCATTCAAATTCAATATTATTACTATAAATTTTAAATAATTTTTATTAAAATTATTCTCGAATTGTCAAATTTTAAAACTAGTGACACTAGTGAAATAAAATAAATATTGACGAAATCAAAGGTAACTTAACCGTTTCGTTTAGTTGATGTCGCGTTTACTGTTACATTGCATAAATTGATATTTAGGTTTATTGTAGTAGGAATGGAAACAAAACACTAATTTAAAGTGTGAAAAAAGCTTCAAAGTGTTAAAAAAAAGTTACTTTTTTAACACTTTATGTATGTAGGGTACTAGAATGGAGTACTATATCTTCAAGTTAACGATTTAAAAACTGCATTTTTTTAACAGTCGTGAAAAAAAAAATTAACTTTATAGAGACAAAAATTTTTGCTTGGGGAGCTTTCTATTCTCTTTCCGTCGAAAATTGGGCCCCTGTTATGATTTAATAGTCTAGTCGAGAAGTTAATTTCCTGCAAAAAAATAGTTACATGTCTCCTAAAAATATGGTGGAAGGCTTTTTTAGATTTTTGTTAATACCTATAAAAAAATCAGAAAAAATCCAAAATACGTCAATCCGGATCGTTTAAGCCATCAACCATATTTTTAGGAGACTTGTTACTATTTTTCGCCGAAAATCAACCTGTCGACTGGACTATAGGCTATAGGTATACCTAAAGTTTAATATTTTACCTAATTTAAGAAGTTGCGTGTGAGTGTCAGAGGTGGGCCTCGCCCAAACTCTCGCCCCCAGGTTTTCATACAAGTTAAATAATTTCTGGAAATAATGAAATGTTTCGTTGTTGCAAAACAATAGAACTAACTTACAGGTAAAGCTTAAAAGTTTGGAAGTTGGAAGGAAAATAAGATTCCTGCAAAAGACAGGTTATAAAGTTTAAAACACAGAGGCACAAATTATCAGAATACCCAGATGCGAAACTAAGCGTGTTTGTTGAAATCTCTCACCACTATGGTCCTCCCACTGCGTGGTGAATATACACCCCACGATTTAGTACGTGACCTAATGCTCATCTAGGTGTCAGTTAGTCCCATACTTTTGTTGGTATAGAACGTGAGCATAAGTTAGTTAACTGTGTTTAGTTGTTTGTGAACTTTTATGTTTTTTATTATTAAAGTGTTAGTATAGGGTCTTGTTAAATTTTTTTATTGTTTAATATGGGATATAAATGTGTATATTTATACTGTTCCTCCATTACCGGGAGCGGATCACTTGAGGTAAATATAAATGTGATATTTTGTTATATAATAAAGTTATTTTTAATTGGTTCGTACATGTTGATGTGCAGACTATACTTTTAATATTAAGATGCATTAAAAGTATTTTCTTGATGTAGTAAGTTCTATTTACAAAAAATATGTGAATAATTATGTGGATGGTTTTTCTATATTGGAAACATATTTTTTAGCCCAAAGGTCTGGCCTAAGCCTGCCGTAAGAGAGGATCTTTTGAAAAAAATCTGATAAATTATAAATAGTGCGGAGGTCATTGTAAAAATATTTTTTTATCTTGTCATCCGCAATGAAACGTCTATTTAGACTACCGTGTCGACAATATTTTTCAAGCCATTATCATCAAGAAATACAGACAATTCTGAGAACCTTCCAAAAAAAATACTATTTTATCAGATAAATATTAAATAAATCCTAAAAAAGTAATATTTTTTAAAACTATTTAACATAAATACAAAGCTTTTACAAAATTCTTAGACATGTTACTAAAGTTATTGATATTAATCAGTATGTGCCCAAACACTGGAAAATATTTTTTTATGCCATTTGAAAGGCAATATTACAAATAAAAAAATAAGGTGTTTTTTCAGTATTTAAAAAAAAATTACATACTCTCAAAATAATAAAAAAAAATCAGTTAGGTTTGGTTATTACTATGGCAACATCTGCATTGCTTTAAAAGATTGCGTCGGGGTTTTTTAAAGTTCAAAGAATAGGTAAAATTATTAGTTTGTAATATTTTTTAATAAAGAAATATTTAAATTTCCAATTAGTGTATTATTCTTTTGTTCCGTTTTCCCCACATAAAAAGCTGCATAATTAGTTACTATAAAACTTTATCTCTCCTTGGCGCCTTGGTGCAGTTTAACCATTTACAAATTAAAAATATTACGATCCATACATTGGTGCAGATGTTCCATTTATCATTTCTCAAGGTCATAGAAACAAGTAAGCGTATTTTGCCGCACTTTCGCATCTGGATATTCTGATAATTTGTGACAGAGGTGTAAAGAAGAAGATAAAGTTTACATGAGTCTGTATATATCTGGACACCTAGCCGCAACGGCTGGTAATGACCAATTTGGTGGGTCAACCCGCACCATTGTTAAATATACTAATAATTTGTTTGAAGGTCATAGACAATGATGTAGCTTGAGTAAAATATATTTCTTGGACTTTGCATTGTGTTTATTTAATAGAATACACGACGCGTTTCGACTGATAAGTATCTCCAGTAAGTGAGTAATTACTCACCTGAAGACGGCTGGAGATACTTACCAGTAGAAACGCCGCGTCGTGTATTTTATTAAATAAAGACAATGCAAGTCCAAGAAACACCTTTTACTCATACTAATAATTTTGTTTTAATTGTTGATTATTACAGTCTATAAAATATCATCGACCCGTTATTTGTTTTACTATTTAACATATTACCGCTAAAAATGGATTAATTAGTTAATAATAATAAGAGGCCTAAATAAAATTTTAAACATTAGTATTTACCTATGGTGCGGTTTGACCTACCAAATTAGCCATCACCAGTCGCTGCTGACATCTGGACATCTGAATTTCTGAAAGTGACATTTCGTGATGTGGAGTAAAAAGTGGTAAAAACGCATAAGACATTCTACTTAATTTTTCTTCGTTGGGCGTTAATTATATTTTTTTCTAAACTTTTTGTTCAATCAAAATTAAATATAGCCTATAGCACTCCTAAATAGTGTAGCTCTCTAATTGTAAAATTTTTATGATCGGTTCAGTATTTTCGAAGATTAGCCCTTACAAACAAAGTAACAAACCTTACCTTTTTATATTATTAGTATAGATTTGACATTGGCTGTTTTTGAAAAAAGCCTTCAATTTTGAAAATGGCGCAATTTTTAACTTGCAACAATATGCACACTTTGAAATACCAGAATGGAACCATTTTCCATACCTATGCGCAACACAAAAAGTGTGCATGTGTGCGAGTAGTAGGGACATCGGGTTCTGGGAACATCGGGGCACTCCAATCGACATAAAGATTTCATTGGCTAAAAATATAGTAAAATTCTACCATTAAACGTATGCTCATCTCTGTACGGTTATAGCCACTTCAAACACGAATATATGCGTACATACTGTCGAAAGCTTGTCGAATCTCAGTCGCGTCGGTGTTTCACCGACACATGTGGGGAGTGCCTAAGAATGTGCAACATTGTGGAAGAAGCACTTCCTTTATTAATTAACCTTTTTCTAAAAAGGATTTTCTTTGGAAAAACGAGTTGTTTTATCTGTTCAAATGTCCGTTGGAAACTTATCAAAAAATGTATAAAAGTTGGATTTTTACTTAGCTTATAAAAACCTTAGCTAAATAAATCATACAAAGTTGAGCACCCTAAAATAATAAAATTTTCCTTTTTTTCTTACTTCTTTAGGTAATAAAAAATGGTAATATAGTGTTAGGTAAAAATATTTAAAATGTAACTAAAATAAATCAATACCCTAAAAACTTATATAAACTTTGTTTAAAAAATTATTTTATTTTAATAGCCCTTTTAATCTTGATTAAACACTTTATTTTTATTATCTTATCGTAGGAGATTACCACTAAATATGTTTTGGTGATACTTTTAACAAAAATTTTATTAATTATTTTTATTTATTAATTTAATACTTTTTTATTATCCAATTTTTAATTAAAATGATCTTATTGGCCTTGATTATCGCTTTTTATCTTACTACTTTTTTATTTTAGGTTAATTTAATAAAATAGGAGAATATAAATACCCTCAATTATAGATAAAAGCATTTTAGTTAACAACATGTCTACCAAACTTTAGGTGTTATGAAAGTATAGATATTTCTAAATCGGGAAAATATTACAACTGGGCATCATGACCCACATTTCCTATACCTACCAATAAGTATTCTAAAAATTATTCAAAAAAAATTTCAATCCTAATGCCAGTCTCAATTTGTACCACCTTGTATATTGTATATATGTAATTAATATCTCATTTTTAATTTATAAATCCCTTTTTCAAAAGAAAATAATAATTTACTAAGATAGGCTTTAATTTAATAATTAAAACTTAACTAACCTAAAATTTGCTAATAGTAAATATTTTAAAAACTTTTTTACAGAAAAATCTTTTAAGAAGTTTAAAACAAATAATTATCTTGAAAGTGTCAGTTAAACACAATTTATCAAGCCATAAATTATTTTGAAACTGTAGACATCTAGACCAGGATCGATAATTTTTGAAACAAAAAAACAATTATACTAGAATAAAACCAATTTTAAAAGGTAGAAAACATAACAAAAATTAACGGAAAAATAAATTACGGGCGATACGAGCTCAGGAAGAAGAGAGAGAGGGGGGGATTAAAATGTAAAAAATAGTTTTTCTCGATTTTTAACCAAACTACCAAAGGCCTATGGAAAGAAATGGTTAAGTTTTAGGCAATTAAAAGATCTACTAGATTTTTATATTTACACTTTCTTTACATAACTTCAAAATTTATGTGAAATATTCAATGTGAAATATTCAAATAACCAAGCTTTTGGTTTTCTATTTTTACCTTTTACAGAAAAAAATATTCTTTCACGAAATTTGGCAAAAACTTTTATTTGGTAATTATATACGGTAATTTTTTGATTTAAAATATTTATTTTTACACCTTATTATTGAAAAAGTATCCTTATTTTCAATTGAAAATTCACGTGTCAAAATATCGACATTTTTAAAAAGTCGGTAAGCTTTTTGTTCGCTAAAATCTCTACTTTCTGATGGTAAAAAATATACATTACCACGGTTAAAACTATCTAAATATGTCCGGTAATATTTAAAATTTGCCAACACTACTTCAAAACTAGGTATATAGATAAAAAAAAATATATCGCTTATAGTTGGTGTTAACCAACCGGTCGACACCAATTTTGATATTGTTGATTATATTAATATGAAAATGGAGATTAATCAACGTTTTTACGGTCTTAATCCCGGTAATAATTGGTTTTGGACAAAAACATTGAAATAAAGATTTTGGACGATAGAAGTTGGTGAACACTCTGACGTAAATTATATAAATTAAACGTTACCCCCAAGCTCAACCAAATCCGCCTAAACGTAATGGTAAATACCGTTTTATTTTGGTTATAATAGAGACATTTTGCACCCCTTATTTTGCAATGCCGTTGTGGTTAACGTTATTCTGAGACTGCGCAGTAACGGAAACATGATCCGTTATCGTTAGATGAATACCGAAGAGCTTATCGTTATCGTTATTGGTAAACTGCGTGGTTGCCGGATTGTAGAAATTTTAATATCAATTATTTAAAAGGTTAAAATTTTATTGCCGTATTAATTAAAATATCATTTATACCTAGGCTCTAATTAGCGAAAAATTTATAGCAGTAATAAAAATCAAATAGTGTTAAAAAATTAAAACGGACTTGCACTTTTACGGATATTCTAAATCAGTAATTAATTTAGATGTTACAATCTGGCACACTTGCTTTTTATTCTACTACCAAACCTAACCTTACTTTTTGTGTTTTGCTTATACTGTATTGTTTGCATCTACTTTAAAAAACGAAATCAACAGAAGTGTTTGCATATATTTAAATATGAATTTATATCTTATGAAGAATAAAAGAAAATACTGATTTTTCGTTAACTTTAAAATGGGTGAACCACAGGCAAAAATAAGGTTATGTGTCGAAAGCGCAGACGCAAGATATGTTTCTTAAAAAGAGGCTGCAAAATCTCTGTCTAAAACTGCTGCTGTAATCGTTATGTTTAATAACGATAACCATAGGGAGGCCAAAAAACGTCTGTTATTTTAAGAGGTGCAAAATGTCTCTAATATGGTTATGGTCCTTTGTAAGATCTGATCGTTATTCACTTTGTGATTAATTTATTTACTGGTAAAATTTATTAGTTTAGTTACTATTTTTATCGGATAATTTATTTAATAACAATAAATTATTAAAGAACCCTTACTTTCCGAAATATCATTTACACAAAAATAAATAATTCGAAAACGTACTGTCTCTGAAGGTAGAAATTCACGACGATAATTTTAATATTAGATATTTTTTTAAATTTATATATAATATGAAGTTATTTATTCTAAATAGACTTTACATAAACATGGTAATTTAATGTTATTGCGCATTTTTATTTACAATCACACCAGATAATTTAGAATAAGGTATAAATTATAATAATAAATAATGAGTTTAGCTCATTTTCGCTATTTTTTATTTTTTATTGGTCGTTACACATACATACCGAATACATATGTTTTTTTTTATCTTTGGACAAACCACGAAGGCTTAAAGCCTAAATACTAACGTATCGTGGGTGTCTTAAGCAGGGTAAGAGGAAGTTTGTTGACACGGGTCTTAAATACTTAAAGATTTGGAGGAGAAGGAAAGACCTCGCGGGCAGCAGGTTCCACAATCTAGAAAGTGGAGGAACTATACTGGACAATTCTTTAGAGCAGAAGCCATGAAAGTACCTATAAAAAGCAATAAATCCCCCACAGCCCGACGATGGGCAAGAGAGGGAAGCCTTTCTGTAAGTGAAGGATCATTAATGAGACGAGTAGCTCTTCTTTGAATAGAATCAAGAATGCTCAGGGTTGTTGGGGACGCCATGCCCCAGATATGAGAACAATATTCCAAGGGAGGTCGGATTTGGGACACATATAAAGTGTAATTTGAAGCGGAAAAATACTTTTGGCTCGAAAGAGAAATCCAAGCTTTTTTGAAGCTGCCGTGGCTATAGATACAATGTGTTTATGCAAGTTAAGGTTACTTTCAAATGTGACGCCCACAAGATTAAAGGTGTCTTTGCTTTGTAAGACTTGGCCGCTCATAAGTAGAGGATGAGTATTTGATGACTCTTTTCGCGAAAAGGAACATGATAGCGTTTTGGATCCATTAAAATGAACGAGATTTTTGGCGCCCCAATCGAATATTAAATTAAGATCTTGCGAAAGAGATATCTGCATCGCCCTGCGTTTGTTTTCCAAGTCAGGTTTAGTGATGGGTTTAGGAACCTGAAAGCTAGAGTGAAGGGTACTATCGTCGGCGAAACTATGAATGGAATTAGTTGTGGACGAGAGAAGGTCGTTGATGTGAAGAAGGAACAATGTTGGTGCCAGAACTGAGCCCTGAGGGACTCCAGCATTTACATGGTGAAAGCCTTATGGTATGCCATCCAGCCCAGACGATTTCTTGGTGTTAAGGGAAGAAAGGATACGCTTAATGTGATTTATCTTAAAAATAATATCGGACATTTTATGAGCAAAATATGAATGGATTTTCTATTTTATCCAATTGAGATTCCATAACATCGGACATCAAAATATTCTACTGACCCATAATATATTTTTGAATAAAAATTAATTATCGGAAGAAGACAATTGCTCAATTTTAACACATATTTATCTCAGTCAGTAACAAAAATCTAGATACTACTATACTAGCAAGAAATATTTTTAATTAATTTTACCTCTTACAATTTTTAATTTACTTTTGAAAAAATAATTATAAGAAAAAGGTTATACACACACTAATTAAAAATTTACTTGATTTAAGAGCCAAAATCTTGACTTTTGACTTAAGAACACCATCCGGGAAAAAATACTTTTCTTGAATCAAAAGAATAAAATTCTTGATCTAAGAAAAAAATATGTGAGAACAAGAATAGTTTTTAGCTCAAGAATTAAATTTTATGGTTCAAATAAACTGTATATTATTTGTCAAATTTATAATTAAATATCAAACATAACAAGTAACAAATTCTAAATTCAATATCCTCGAAAATTCGCGATTACTGCAATAATTTGTAATAATTCGAAAAAATTCGAATTATTCGAAAAAAATCGAATTATTCGATTTTTTTTCGGTTCGAGTTTCGAATCGAATATTGATATTCGATTCGATACGAATAATTCGTAAGTTCGAATTATTCGCACACCCCTAACTATTAAATTTACTAAAAGTCTTCTTACAATGGACCTATGTCATTGTACATTTTTAATACTTTTTTATGTTGGACAGAAGTAATTTATTAATTTATATACCCAGTATAAACCTACTTTCGTTAATATCTAAAATCAAAAGATAAATCAGTCACTATCGAAATGTGTTACGTGTTAAAAATAACTAAATTTCCTAAATTGTTTATCTTATTGCAGCTTTATTTAAAATTAAACAGAATGTTTAGGTGAAACAAAATTTAATAGAAATATGTACTTAAACAGGATGGATATTTTAAGATAATTAAAGGTTAGTTAGATTAAAAACATTTTTGAGAACCAAATTTTGCGATCCAAAAACCGCTATTCGCGCTTTAGAAATATGGAGTGTTTTTTAATACATTTTTACCCATTTCATACTAATAATTAGGGCTGGCAACCGAAACCGCTTTTTCGGTTAACCGGTTTTCGGTTAACCGCGGTTTTAGCCAAAACCGAAAACCGGTATTCGAATACCGGTTAACCGGTATTTGAAAACCGGTTTTCGAATACCGGTTAACCGGTTTTCAAATATCGGTTAACCGGTTTTAAAAAGCGGTTTCCAAATACCGATTTTTTGGATAATCGGTTTTCAAATACCGGTTTTTTGGATAATCGGACCAAAATCGAAAAGCGGTTCTTCGAATAACAATTAATAGGTTTTTGGTTGATTGCGGTTTTATATTTTTACATCACCTTTTAGAATCTTGCATTTTATTAACAAGGGTGTTATATTTTTATTCTTATTTATATTTAACCAACTTCTATTCGAGAATATTCTAGGATGAATAATGATTATCACTTTACACCACAGCTCATGGGCAAATCCGTAATCAACGCAAAAACGATTAATAGAGAATAATTACTTTCCGATTTTCTGTTAACTCTAGTTTAGAAGAGCCTTTTTCGGTTTTGAGAACCGTTTTCGGTTTTAGGTTTTAAAAACCGTTTTCGGTTTTAAAAAACGTTTTCGATTTTTCGGTTTTAAAAATCGGTTTTTAATACCGGTTTTTAATACCGGTTTTTAAATATTCGGTTAACCGGTTTTAACCGAAACCGGTTTTTAAAAACCGGTTAACCGGTTTTGTTTTTTCCGGTTTTTGCCAGCCCTACTAATAATAATAAATTAGAAAGCAAAAAAATAAACTAAAAGCGAATTTTTTTCTTAATTAAACCGACATTTAAAAAAATTATAAAAGATAAGTTGTGTAATAACATACATATGCGCTAAACTACTAAATGTTCATAAGCAAATAAGCAAAAGCTTTTTGTCCGACCGGGCGTAAAATAAAATTTTACGCCCCCATTTGGGGGCGTTAAATAGCACTTTTATGCCCTAGGGCAAAAAAGTATCAAAAACGCCCGCATTTATAAATTTATAAAACAATAATAAAATTAAATAATGCCCCATTTTTTTTGAAAAACAACAATTTATTTAATTAAACATATGTTAAAAATATACTGATTACATTTTGAAACATTAAAAGCTGGAAAACCTTCTCCTAACTACAAAGAATGTTTGTACTATGTTAATTTCAGTAGTACAAAAATATTGTTTGCACCTCTGGCGTAAAGCACTTTTACGCCCACAGCTGATTGTTGCCCTTGCGGAGCTCGGGCAACAACTTTCAGCCGCGGGCGTAAAAGTGCTATTTTCACGCCTTTGGTACAAAAATAACTATTAATGAGTTAATAAACTTCAAGGATAATACCTAAAACGTTTTTATTGCCCCTATTATGTTAGATAATAATTAAATAATAAAAAAACATTAGAGAATAGAGACATTTTGCACCTCTTAGAATAAAAAAGGTTTTTTGGCCTCTCCTATGGTTATCGTTATTAAAACATAACGATTACGGCAGCAGTTTTAGACAGAGATTTTGCAGCCTCTTTTAAGAAATATATCTTGCGTCTGCGCTTTCGACACATAACCTTATTTTTGCCTGTGGTTCACCGATTTTAAAGTTAACGAAAAATCAGTATTTACTTTTATTCTTCATAAGATATAAATTGATATTTAAATATATGCAAACACTTCTGTTGATTTCTGTTTTTTAAAGTAGATGCAAACAATACAGTATAATCAAACACAAAAAGTAAGGTTAGGTTTGGTAGTAGAATAAAAAGCAAGTGTGCCAGATTGTAGCATCTAAATTAATTACTGATTTAGAATATCCGTAAAAGTGCAAGTCCGTTTTAATTTCTTAACACTATTCGATTTTTATAATTGCTATAGATTTTTCGCTAATTAGAGCCTATGTATAAATGATATTTTAATTAATACGGCATTAAAATTTTAACCTTTAAATAATTGATATTAAAATTTCTACAATCCGGCAACCACGCAGTTTAACAATAACGATAACGATAAGCTCTTTCGGTATTCATCCGTAATTAAAGGAGTCCGGTATGGTTAATAACAATAACGGATCATGTTTGCGTTACTGCGCAGTCTCAGAATAACGTTAACCACAACGAAATTGTAAAATATGGGGTGCAAAATGTCTCTGAATAACACAGATTTTTGTGGTTGTGTGGCTTATAGTGCTTTTACAATAAGCCCTTTAATTGTTTTTCTGTTAGCACCCGATAATCAGCGTAAATAAATGTAAACTATGTGTAAAAAATTACCGTGAGACAAACAATCGCTAAATTAAACCACGGGACAGCTAACCTCATAGTTTGTGGTAAAATACATTCTTCGTCTCCCCACACAGGTAATTATAATCGGTTTGTTAGAAATTACCACACATGAGCGACCATCGAGTAGAGCGACGAACTCACATATTATAACATATTGAACAACATCAATAAGGGTTTATTAGTTGACATAAGAATATATTTTTCAGACTATTAAATTTTTAGATTTCTGTCAGAGACAAGAATGAGACGAGCAACTAAATGTAAATAAATTATCCGAGAGAGAGATAGCTGCTGGGCCTTGTCTTCAAGGAAGGTAAACGCAGATGGCGCGTGAGTTGACTTTATCGTTTGCCCGCCAAATTCAAATTATATAGCTGTGCTATTTTTGCCCTTAATGTTAGGTACTTGTTTTTGTTTCCTATTAATATAAAATATTGGTGTTTAGTTCAATAATTACACACACCTAATTAAAAATGTCATTTATTTGGTTTTTATAAAGATTTTTTTCTTACAGATCACCATATCAATATTACCTTAAATTATCTGTTGAAAAGCACAAATTTAATATATACACTGTGATCACTAATAAAAGTCAATATTCAAAGTCCAATTAAAGGTAAAAACCACGAAACACACAATAAATCACAGAAAATGTAAACAAACTGTCCAAAGAAATCGGCCATTGAAAAATATCAAACACAAATATCGAATAACATTTTGGCGTGACTGCCTGCGGCAACGTTGTCAAATTAAAAATATTCGATTCATGGTATATTTTCTTTCTCCTTATTAGATGCGAGCCAAAAAATGACATTAAAGTTTACATGCAGAAATTGTAAACAACTTGGCAACCAGGGCAAAGCGATGATTGCTCCATCTACGATAGCCTGCCATGATGAAAGACAAAGACATATTTATTGGAACCTGCGTTAAACCAGAAAGAGATAAATACAATGGACAAATTGTTAGGACCAGTTACTCGTCTCATTCTTGTCTCTGATTTCGTGGAAAATTAACCCTCGTTTCACACTTGTCGAGCCGGGTCGGAAAGAGTGATAAAAAATTATATGAAGCCGTATGAGAGCTGGCCGACCATCCAGATTCTTAGCGTGGGGATGGTCTCATAAGACTCAATATTCTTCGTTAGCGTTGGTCAGTCACCGGCTTTCCGGGTCCGACTAGTGTGAAATGAGTGTAAGCCTTACTTGATTGTCGGTTAATCTGACATCAAAATTCTACCTAATTCTTTTTCCTAATAACCCGACCAAAAACATATACAGGATGTCCAAAAAGTTCAAGTGTTCAAACTTTAAAGGACGATCCCTTGCCTAAATTTAAGACAAACAGTTTATTCAAACATCTTTTTACAAATTCTTTATTCTAAAGATACATTATTTGTTTTATAATTAGGTTTGTATGTTTTTCGAAAACCTTAAAATTTAATATTTCCTCTTTTAAAAAATGTAAGATAAGCTATGATTATTTATTTCAAGAAATAATATACAGGGTGTAATTATATTGATGGCTGAAAATACAGGGTATGATTCCTTGGGTTATTTTAAGAAGAAAATTTTATATGAACATATCTCCTAAACGTCTTAACTTTTGTGATACAGGGTGGTAAAATTTTCAAAAAACCAAAAAATGTCTAAAACACTTATTTTAGTAAAAACTATTATGCTGGCTATAAACCTTATTTAAATAAGTATTTATTATGTATAGTTAGACCCATATTGATTTCGTTTTGAAAGCGATGCCGCCAAGTACACAAAATATTATAAAGCAAATAAAAACCCTTTTGTGAACAATTTCTTGCAGCAAAAATATTTAACCCCACGACTACGCCACGGGTTACAGGTTTTATGACACGCCAGAGACGAAATAAGAGGATGCCTTTTAAGTACGTGATACGTGTTTTCGCAATATTTTTATTTATTTATCTAAAAATATGTAATCAGGCTCTGTCAGAGGCTATGTGCTTTCGAAAAGGTTTGTTTACTTTATAATTTTTTGTGTACTTGGCGGCATTGCTTTCAGAATGAAATAAATATGGTTCTAATTATAACATAATTGCTAATAAAAAATTATAAAACCTAATTTTTAAAAGAAAAAGATCCCGCAATGCTTCTTTTATGGTCTAAAAATATGCAAATAAGTAATTTTTTTTTCTCATAAACTAAACAAGATACGGAAAAAAATTAAGATACATAAAAGCGGTGTTTTTTACACATTTACTCAGTCAGTGGCGTACCGTCTTTTTTATTGGAAATTTTGCTTCAGTTGCCTCTCGGGACGCCACTGGACTTAGTAAATGTAATTAAGTTAGTGATATATTACCCCCTTAATGTCAATAATAATAATATTGCCAAATTAAACAAAATTGGGTAAAGAATAGTTAGGATATCAAAATACTGATTTTTTGACATTTGACCTGTCCTGTCATCTTTCAAGTTCCTTACACGATATCATAAGGGATTTTTAGGAGAGTATTTTTTGTACGGTATGTACAGATATTCAGCTTATTCCGTAAGATTCCGAGGTGAAAGTCTTTTGCAGATTACTTAAGTGGTAAGTTATACTTTTATTATAAGAGAGTTAAAACCGCCAAGATCATAGATTATACAGGGTGATCAAAAAATTATTTCAATTTTTTTGAAAGTCAAATAGCTATATCTCTCTTATTTTAAATGGAACACCCTGTATTTTTTTACACCACATGATGACAAACCAAATGCTCTTTCAAATGGTGTATAGGTTGCCTATACCTATCTTTTATACTTTTTAAGTAAATTCCGTTTTAACATATTTTTATTCCAAATGTCTATTTAAATGTATGTAAGTAGGCTGTGATATAGTTATGCCTATTTACTAAGCCGTTATTGCAAAATGTAAATTTGTTGGAAAAAAGCACAAAATTAAAAGATTTTATATTATCTGCCACTATTTTTAAAATTCACAGAAAAAAAAATTATTAGTTGCTTATAATGCTACTTCCAATAACACTTATTTCAGCTGAATGTGGTAATGATAAAACTTGTGTTTTTAAACAATCCTAATAACGCCTCTGGTCAGTTATGACGACATTCTGTGACCTATAACTCGTTTTTTCCATTATCCATAATCACTGTGTCAAATTTTTTAAAGCAACTTTGCATTTTTTAGATAACTAATCATATTAAAAATATAATTTATATAACAAACAATCATTTTCTATATTACTGTATACACATGGCACACCCAAAAGTAGGTAAATAAAATATCGTTTATCAAATTTATGTACACAAACCTGCTATCAGGTCAGGAGGCCTATCTATCGGCTTAGGCGACCATGATTATTTTATCTCTAAATTTTAATACTAATACAAACTAATATCATCGTTCAACAACTTTGAACGATGCTAATATCTACCACACTAAAATACAAGCAGGAAATAAACTAATAATAATATTAAATGGTTCGTTTATCAAATTCGCCAAACTTGAACTCTTATCTAGAATAATATTAATAAACATTATCTAATTAACATGCACATATGCATAGTCCAACATCCTTATATACACGTCGTGTATAGTAAGAACATTTTAAAAGCGCAACTTTGGTACCCTTTGAAAATAATACAAAAACATAAAAAAGGCCGCCTGCAATCGGAATATTTTATACAAAGGTGCCGCTATCCTTTACAGCGACGCGCCGATATACTATGGGATAGAAATCCATTATTTTGGCCAAAAAGCAACTTTGAAATTTTAATGGCTCATACTGTGTATTTCAAAGTAGACACTCGAAACTACATGTACGCAAAATTATAAAAGGATATGACGACTTCTATTGGGGTAATAAGAAACTAATGTATTTTAAGTACACATAAATATACAACATTTAATCTACTAAGTTTATTATTAGCCTTGTTTACTAAAAAAAGTAAAAGAGTTTAAATAATAAGAGCTATTGTTGTGTTTCCGATGCAGTCTCGCGAAGTCTCGCTACTTTCGTCAAAGTTTTTTATCTTTTTTCTTTATCAGTTTTTGTAACTTTACAATTGTCCTTCCTACTTTTTGCTACTTCTGGAGTGTAAGGACAGATACAAGATTTTTTTATAATTTACAAGGTTTTCCATTTTAAAATTTAATATGTTTTGTCCTACACTGTATATAATATAAATAAAATAAAAAAAGTTGGGAAGATGTATGTATCTCTATTACGCTTCTAAGAATAATTTAAAATTATTTTTCATATTTGGATGGTCATATTTCCGAAACTAATTGAGATAGACACATCAAATATAGTATTTTTTTAAATCATTTTAAAAGTTTTTTTGGTGGTGTTATAATATTCAGGGTATTCCATTTAAAAATCATACCTATTGTCGTACTCCTGTATATCATATGAGATAATTATCATCGGATTACTGATTAGAATACTACCGAATTAACCAAACAAACTGACATTTTAGTTTATTTTGTACCATAAAAAATAATAATGTCAAGGGGGTGTAAATTTATAATAACATATACTAAGTTTTAAGTCTCCAAAAAGCATTTGTAATAATTTATAATATTTTTCCAGTAAAAGCACCTTATTTTAAGTTAAATTGGTAAGTTTCAGAATTTTGACCAAAAAATTAATTTCTATCCCATAGTGCGATGACCAGCTGCATCAACCGGCATATCATAAAAGAAATATAACAAAGGCGGCCGCGAAGACAAGCATGCCGATTCATTTGCTTCAAACTTTTTTGTGATTTTTTTCTTCATCAAAGAGCACCGAATTTACATTTTTAAACTGTTCCTTCTATACTGCAAAGCCTGCCCGATTAGTTATCCCATTCTAAATATTTACATGCAGGAATTCTTTCTCCAATATCTACCTGCTACTATTCAGCATACCGAAGGTCAATTTAAACGTGTTGAGCTGGCATAACGTGTATTCTTGGGGGTTACCTACAGTCGCTAGGTCATGAAGCTTAGTGAAATTGTTGGTAATTAGAAAATGTAATTGGTTTTTCAATATTAATATTTATTTGTGGTCTTTTCGTAAGATACCTAAATTTTTTTGTTCTAAATGGTATTATTTTTTTTCTATGTAATATTTCGTCTAAAGAACTCCGGTATTTACTTTATTTTTATTAAAATAAATACTTTATAGTTTCGATAAATAAAACATTTTTATAACTAATTTCTTTAAAAAAGCTATGAATCTATATTAAAAAAAGAAAGATCAGCTGGACAGTGCATTCTAATATTCCTATACAATGCATTTCTATATTATTATTATATTATACAGGGTGATTCAAAAATCGATCACGAAACTTAAAGGGGTGATTCTACTTGACAAAATAAGGGTAGAGCTTCATATATATTTTGTTTAAATGTCGTTCGTTTTCAAGTTACAAGCCGTCAAAGTTCAATTTTTATTTTGTTTTTTCGCCATATTGCATTTATTATTTAACTAATCCAGTTGATTTTTACACACAAATCGAGCGTTGCAGATTCTAAAATTTTAAGATAATTTTTTTATACCGCCAAAGGGCACTTTACCTAAAACTTAAAATTTATTTACATCATAACTTTTTATTTTGACAGATATCGCAAAGCTGGAAGCGCCATTTTATAAACAATTAAAAATCTTAAAAAATAAGGTATTCTTTATTAAAGTCGATAAACCTCACCGTTTAGGCACCAATAGACATTAAAGTTTTCATCAATTTCAATCAAATTACCTACATACATACAGGGTGTCCAGTAACTCAACTGACACTGCACTGTATAACACACTAGCCTAGTTTACACCGGGAAGACCAAATTTTTAGTTCGAGGTCTAAATGACGTCACGCGTACTTTATTCACGGTGTAAACACCTGAGTATTAAAATTTGCTACTCCAATTCAGTCCTTCTCAAATGGGGTGACCAAATATGATTTTCTTTGTTGTAAACACGTCTGACTTTTTTTAGTGGACCAAAATGATAGCCTTGATCTTTGACAGTGCGTATTTTGACGAAAAACGTTGAATTTCGGTATTAACCTAATAATTTTGTTGTTTGTTTATATTTTATTAAATTTTGTTTATATTTAACCAAAACAGTTTGCGTATTCTTTTTCATATGGAATTTAAAAGCGATACAGTTTTAAAAGATATAAAATGAGGTTAGGTTCTGGTCATATGCTCAGCTGTCATTTTGGTACTAGGATTAAACGTGAATTAAATTGATCCATAAACTAAGTTGGTGTAAACACTAGTAAACTAACAAAATTAATCCTGGGTTTGGTCTACGGATCTAATTGGTCCTCGCGGTGTAAACTAGGCTACTGTTAATTAAATTATGTGCCGAATTTTAAACGCCCTGTAACTTTAATATACTTTTGAATTAACTCAAAGGCTTATTATATAAATATGCAGTTAAAAAAATGTAGTCCGTACCTGTGTACAGAACATTAATTATTATCAAGTATTACCCACTTGCGATCACTGTAAATAAAGTATTAGCATTAAACATATACATATTATTATGTACTTACGTTATTCCACTGATACCGTTAAATATTGTGTATTATTATTAACCAATTAAAATAAGAAATTAAATAGAATTAAATTCTTGTCAATCATGTTTCTAATATACAGTAGTTCGACACGGTCTGTAGCTGGATAACCATGGGGTTTTTAAAAAAGTAAATACAGAAACATATACAGGTCGGATAAGGCCACAGTATAAAATTATTTTACTCTATACAGGATGTCTCAAAAAAGTGTGACGTATCAAAGTTATAATTTTTAAATGGAACTATATTTTTATGACGGTTTTAGATTCTACATAAAAAAATAATTTAAGTTTGTTAATAGTACCAAGTGTCTAATTTTATTCGTTTTTGTGATATTTGATTTTTTTTCAAAATGCAGGGTGCAATTAAATTAATTTTATTTTAACAATATAAACTCCTTAACCTTTAAAATTTGTTACAAGATTAGGAAAAGTCTGCCTTATCATACGTAGGTCATATCGAGATCATAGATTATACAGGGTTATCAAAAAATAATTTCAATTTTTTAGAAAGTCAAATAGCAATATTTCTTTTATTTTAAATGGAACTACCCGGTATTTTTTACACCACATGATGACAAACCAAATGCTCTTTCAAATGGTGTATAGGTTGCCTATACCTATCTTTTTATACATTTTAAGTAAATTCCGTTTTAACATATTTTTATTCCAAATGTCTATTTAAATGTAAGTAGGCTGTGATATAGTTATGCCTATTTACTAAGCCGTTATTGCAAAATGTAAATTTGTTGGAAAAAAGCACAAAATTAAAAGATTTTATATTATCTGCCACTATTTTTAAAATTCATTAGTTGCTTATAATACTACTCCCATTAACACTTATTTCAGCTGAATGTGGTAATGATAAAACTTGTGTTTTTAAACAATCCTAATAACGCCTCTGGTCAGTTATGACGACATTCTGTGACCTATAACTCGTTTCTTCCATTATCCATTATCACTGTGTCAATTTTTTTAAAGCTACTATTAAGGTTATCAGATGGTTTCTCCTGAAATATTTTTCAGGATTAACTCTAGACTAAAGTAAACCATTTATTTCACATCCTACCAGTATTATATCATCTTGTTGTTGTAGAAGAAGGGTTTTTATTTAAAATCATTGAAATTTCTTTTAAACTGACTAAAACACTAGTACTTAATCAATTAATGGTCGTTGTTATTTTCTTAAGAAACTTTAATTTAAATAAACATTTGGACTAAAAATTTGTAAAAACAGATTTTACTAAAAGCACAAAAGATAGGTATAGGATCAAACCTATACACCATTTGAAAGAGTATTTTATTTGTCATCATGTGACGTAAAATAATACAAGGTGTTCCATTTAAAATAAGAGAGATATGGCTATTTGATTTTCTGAAAAATTGAAATTATTTTGTGATCACCCTGTACAATATTTGATCTTGATTTGACCTACGTATGATATGGCAGACTTTTTCTAATCTTGTTACACATTTTAAAGTTTAAAGTGTTAAAAGTGTTAAAGTAAAATCAATTTAATTTTACCTCTGCATTTTTCAAAAAATCAAATATCACAAAAACGAATAAAATTACATACTTAGAATCTAAAACCGTTATAAAATATAGGGTGTTCCATTTAAAAAAATATAACTTTGATACGTCACACTTTTTTGAGACATCCTGTATAGAGTAAAAATAATTTTATACTGTGGCCTTATCCGACCTGTATATGTTTCAGTATTTACTTTTTTAAAAACCCCATGGTTATCCAGCTACAGACCGTGTCGAATATGGTGGGCCACCCTGTATATAGTGAGTGTCCTATTAAAAGCTTTTGAAACCTACTAAAGATATGTTTGTTAAATTTTGGCGCTAGATTTAAGTGATGTCGATCTATATATGGCAAATATCTCACGTTTCTGGGACTTCCGGATATACCGGATGTCGTGAATAAACAGTGTGTGGCACCATCTTTAGAATTAACAATATGCTGTGTGTTATTATTAGTAGGGACCTGATTAGAAACATAAAAAGTGCATGAGATATGCACGAAAACTGGCAGAATATGCCACATTGAATGATAAGTTTTAGGAACAAAAAAATTGAATAATAAATTTTGGGGAAAAAAACCTTATTTTAGTTAGTAGTTTAGCAATAAGTTTGTGTATTCGATCATTAAAAAGTAATTTATGTAACAAGCGCATAAAGTAATACTTTTTTACGAATGGGAAGTTTGACAGCACGAGCCGTTAGGCGAGTGCGGCAATCCCATGAGTTAAAAAAGATACTTTATGCATGTGTTACATACTATATTTTTTCCACGATCGTATAAAAATGTCCGAAAAATACCATTTAATACATGTTTTATTTATCTTAACTTATTATTAATTTATTTTAATTATTGCAGCACAGCCATTATATTGCAACAAGAAATCATAGCCTCCCTCTTCTAAGAGACAATTATCCTCTTCATAACTATGCATTTATTATTTAATTTTATAAAAATAGTATGTACTTACTTTTTGTAGAAATAATACTAGAAACAGTATAAATTCCTTTTTAATTTCTTAGTCAGCAAAATTCATTATTACTATTTATTTTCAATAATTTCTATTAAATTTATTTCCAAACTGTCAAATTTTAAAACTAGTAACACATGAACTAAAAAGAAATAATGACGAAATCAAAGGTAACTTGACCGTTTGGTTCAGTTGATGTCGCGTTTACTGTTACAATGCATAAATTGATATTTAAGTTCATTGTAGTAGGCATTGAAACAAAACACTAATTCAAAATGTCAAAAAAGCTTCGAAGTGTTAAAAAATAAACTTTTTTTAACGGTCGTGGAAAAATATTTTTATAACTTGAAAACGATCGCTTCACATCCACAGTGGTAACTGGGCAGAATTTACGTGTGACAATCTTTTGTTTCTTTCATTAGGTGTATTCTTTTGCTACCAAAAGTGTACACTAGTGTATTCTTTTACACTTTTATGTTTCTTTGTAAAATTGGTGTACACTGGTGTAAATTAACTTACACCTTGTCGCTAGCTCGATTGTGTGCCACATATCAACTGGATTGGTTAAAAAATAAATGCAATATGGCGAAAAAACCAAAATAAAAATTATATGAAGCTCTACCCTTATTTTGTCAAATGGAATCACCCCTTAAGTTTCATGATCGATTTTTGAATCACCCTGTAAATTATTATTATTATAATAATATACCTTTTAATCTACCTACCTTGTTATCGAGCTCGTTATTCAATAAAATTATTTCCTACACATTTACAATATGCCTCTTTACAAAAAAAAGCCAAGAAAATGACGTTAATAAAACTACTATTCTCTTTGATTATACCATTATTTTAATAACATGTTAATTAAATTTTGTTTTTTTATTTAAGTTGCCCGCACATTATTATAATACAGTGCATTCCAGTTAAAACGAGCCACTCTTTATAATTCCGTTATTTGTACACTTATAAAAAAATCTTTGAACATGTTAATTTTTATTTTTTTGGGGGACACCCCACCAACACAAACGTCAAAAAGTCTAAATGGAAAAGGGGGTCAAGTGATACCTTATCTTAAAGGATTTAAAATTCCCTCTTCAACAGACTTTAGTATTTAAAAAATCGGTTTAGTAGTTTCCGAGAAATTGCACCCTAGATACCTGGTATCTTTAGCCCCTGTAAATATTTTATTTTTTAAAAATATTAATATAAAAGATAATATCTTGGTATTTCACCCAAATGTGCAATATTTTATGAATTCAGTTGTTTTTGAAATTACCTTAACTTTCTTATTTAAACTGGGATACCCGGTATAACTACACATTTTTACTAATTTAAATAGACAATGCCATTCTAAGTAATATGATACTCTATTTACTGCTTGTTGACATCTAACCCATACATATTTTTAATATTTGATTAAAATATCCACTAATTTGATAAAACTGCAAATTTTCATTTATGCCACTCTACATTAAAAATTAAAAACTAAAAATATTTAGAGGTTATATGTCAAAAAGTAGTAAACGAAGTGTCATTGTACTCGGTATGATGTTTTCTATACAAATAAATAAAAATATACCGTGTGTCCCATTTTAAATAATAAAAGTTAAGATCCTTTTCGGCTAAACCGGAAGTAACGAAAAACCACTGGAACCATAAAATATTGCATATTTAGGTGATAGGTAAATCTACTTACTAAATTTTATTTTATTATTATAAAAATAAAAAGTTACGGGGGCAAAAGACGCCCAGTATATAGGGTACATTATTTCGGAAACTAGTGAACCGATTTTAAAAACTAAAGTTTGTTAACCCCTTTTCCATTTAAAACTTTTTGAGGTTTGTGTTGGTAGGGTAGGGATAATCGTTGGGGCAATTGACGGTAATAGTTCGATATAGCGGTTTTCGCTCTTATAAGAGATTTTCGAAAAATTCTCTTTTAGTGCGTTTCTATAGGTCGATTATGACACAAATCTTTTTCCAAAATCCATTTCTATAATTTATTATTAATAAAAACATATTTACGGGACGGTGGAGTGAACAGGGGTGGGGACAAAACAGTATAAATCCAACGTCAAACACAAGAAAACATTAATACACTGCACTCGGGGCACATGAAAAATGTAAGTTAATTTTGAAAAGTATTAAATTTTTCGAAAAACTATCCCACACATATGAGATATCTCGTCCGCCATTAATTAAAGAAGAAAAATGGGCACCTTCATTTTGGTCAGCTGATAACATGAAGTTCGTCATTATGAAAATGACAGTCTTGATAGAAGCAGCGTTGTCAAACTTCCTATGAAGAATTAACACCAAGCCTATTTCAGGGATTATCCACCATTTCTATTAGAAATAATGGTATTTTTGTAGTATAGTTTAGTTTTTAGCCTCCTTCTTTATGTTTAGGTATTTTCCTTTTTCTCTACAAATTATATTAGGAAGAAGGAATAACTTAATTTTTCATATGAATTTTGTCCTGTTCTTCTTTTTTTTAAGCTATTGACACTTTCTCACTTTATTGGCAACATCGCAAGACATTTACAGTTCTATTGCAACTCTTCTTTTTATGCAGTGACAGTCATGGCGATATTGTTGAACTATTATTTATTTTTAATTTTTTAAACAATTTTTTGGACATTTTTGTAAACAGAAAGTGCGGTGTGTACTGTGAAATACTGTTTTTGGGCGTTTAATGTAGGATTTCTACTGTTTCTGTCCCCACCCAGCACCCCTGTTCACTCCACCGTCCCGTAATATGTTTTTATTAATAATAAATTATAGAAATGGATTTTGGAAAACGCGCATACAGATTTGTGTCATAATCGACCTATAGAAACGCCCTGAAAAAGAATTTTTCAAAATCTCTTATAATAGCGAAAACCGCTATATCGAACTATTGCCTTATTTTTTAGCTTTTAGTACAATAAAACCGTTTAACATAAAAAGTTTTTTTTACATAATTTAACGAGTAATTTATTATTAGAATGTGAATGTAGGTATATTTTACAAAATGAGATTTCTCCAAAATCAATACTTTTATTCAAAAATTGTTGATATTTATAGTAAGCGTGCAGAGCATCAACAAACTATCATTCCACATTCAAATTATAACTTATTTTTTCCAAAAGCTTTTAAAATTTACATAAACTTCATCCTGCAAACTTTGTATAAATTGCTATTTAAATTACAATAAGTTTCGGAATATAGAAATAATGTCATGTATAAAGTAGAAAGAGAAACATAAACTAGAGTGAGATAATCTTTGTAAACCGGCTGGAGTAAGCTCACTGGAGGGAAGCCCAGTACACAATCGCTGCGAGGCGGCAATCCAAGCAATAACCGCGGAAATAACAGTGATAGTTCCACGGCCAACTCGAAATACTAAAAGTGCCGCTTTATTCGCGTTGTCATTCAAATTTATTGTGCTTCCAAGGCTTCATTTACATCAAAAATAGTTAAAAGAAAACTGATTTTTAATTAAATGAGGTTCCTAATTACAATTGCTTATATATTTACCAATGTTTTTTATTTGTTTCTTTGCATTTAATGTTTACTTATTACGTACATTGTATTAAATAGAAGTATAATTACAAATAAAATTAAAATTAGGGGTTTTAGGGTTTTAATCGGCTTACCTCTCCTTGATCCATTCTTCCTCCGGGCGTATTTTCGGGCAAAAAATATAACCGTAAACTAGCTAAAAGTTTGTTCACTATTTTTGTCCGTCCATAACAACTGCAATTCACCGATACACAATAAATCAGAGTCTCTCCACATTTTAACAAAGAAAAATTCACTTAGAGTTATTATTTTCTTAACACCGCTTTTTACATATTTAAACGCTTTGTAAAAGGTATACGGCCCGTGTTGACCGCAAGGGCCACCCACCAACTGTAAAAAAATAAATAAAATATAATTAACACAAACTGCAATAACACATAAACTAACTTGGGAAATTTTCGAAAACCTGCAGCAACTAATCCTATTTTTACAATATTCCCCTTCTTTTTACACACAATTCTTAATTTAAAGCTAAAGTGATACACAATATTTGATTTTTACCTTTAAAACCCTCGTTTTTACGTATTTTACATTATTTTTGCATTAAATTGCAAAGCTATACTTTGAATCATTTCAATCCCAGTGTGCCATGAAGCCCTATGTGTATGTATAGTTGCCGCATTATCAAAGAAAAGCCACGCAATTTAATGCAAAAATAATGTAAAAACGTAGAAAAACGAGGTTTTAAAAGGTGAAAATCAAATATTGTTGTGACACTTTAGCTTTAAATCAAGAATTGTGTGCAAAAAGAAGGGGAAATATAGTGAAAATAAGCCTAGTTCAAATTTGAACTTTGATGATGAATATCTCGAGAACGAAACGTTTCCGCCAAAAAATCTATTCAGATTCGTGATCAGCGCCCCAAAACCCCCTAAGTATACCAAATTTCGTTAAAATCGGAGTTGCCGCAGGTTTCTAGAAAATTACCCTAACTTGTAATTAAGTTTATAAATAGACAATCTTATTTTATTTATATGCCATTGTTACACAGCATAAAGTGCTTAATTTAAAAAAGAATTACAAAAAATGCGAAGTTATCTATCTATATTTAACGTGCTGGTAGGTAGGTAGGTATTTTATTTGTTATCATCAACATTTTAAAATGTAGAAATCAAAAATATTTGTGCAGCTGATTAGGTCTCAACGTCTTTCCATAATTTATTTATAGTTTTCCTTAAAACTACAAATAAAATATTCATAATCTATAATAAGAATAATAAAAAAATAAATATTATTAATAATAAAAATGTATTATTTTACTGTGTCAACAACATAAATAAAAAACAACAAAAAGAAAAATATAAATAGACACATAATTGATAAAACAAAACACAATCGAGGTACATTATTGCGTGGGATATCTACCGACATAATTTGATTAATTTTAAAAAAAGCACTTAACGCAACATTAATAATAACAAAACACGAATAAAACACAAACGATAGGGCCTAAAAATATGGGACTTTGATTAAAATATAGGTAACTACTTTATATAATGTGTGTAAAAATTCATACCTGTATCGTCATTATTATCCATTTTTTCTTGAATTAATCACAAGAGACCACGAAAACGGCACGCTAACACCAATCGTCTACTTTGTATTTACTCTAATTATATGACGTCACGATACAGACTGAAATTCGTAAACGATCGTAACAATTCGGTAGGTGCTCGTTCTAACTGGCGCTTTAGAATAAAATGGAAGTGGAGAAACACAGAAAGAAATAAACATTCTCGGAGTCAAGATAGCGGTGCCCGACGCTCGAAAAGTGAAAATAAACGTGATAAGTGCAAGTCAACAACTATTAATTTTCTAAGCAATATGTCACACGCTTTGCATTCTAAAAATAATGCTACTCTCGAGGATACCAAGTGTTTCAAAAATAAGGAAAAGTGTTAAAATAAAATTCGCCTCTTTATACTATTTATTAATTTATAATATTATATTAGGGAAATGGTTTATTTGAATGGCCCGGCAAACATATTTGTGAGTCATCGATTAATGTGTATTCTGGGTTGCGTATGTTATATGTTTTTTTTTATATAATTTATTAAATAAAAGTGCCTTTTTGATTTGTGTTCGGTGACAAGCGTTTGTCAAATATTAATGATAATTGCATTTTGCATACTATTTTTAAACTACATTATTATGTTTGATTTTATAACATGTCATGTAGATCTGAGATTGGAACAAGTGCTAATCACGTAGGTATTTTGTAGCAACCTTTTATTTTTTTTTAATTATTATTATTCGAGAAAAATTAGGGTAATTTTCTAGAAACCTGCGGCAACTCCGATTTTAACGAAATTTGGTATACGGGGGTTTTTAGGGCGCTGATCACGAATCTGAAAGATTTTTGGCGGAAACGTTTCGTTCTCGAGATATTCATCATCAAAGATCAAATTTTAACTAAGCTTATTTTCACTATATTCCCCTTCTTTTTGCACACAATTCTTGATTTAAAGCTAAAGTGTCACACAATATTTGATTTTCACCTTTTAAAACCCGGTTTTTCTACGTTTTTTACATTATTTTTGCATTAAATTGCGTGACTTTTCTTTGATAATGCGGCAACCGTACATACACATAGGGCTTTATGGCATACTGGGATTGAAATGATTCAAAGTATATCTATGCAATTTAATGCAAAAATAATGTAAAAATACGTAAAAAACGGGGTTTTAAAAGGTGAAAAATCAAATATTGTGTGCCACTTTAGCTTTAAATCAAGAATTGTGTACAAAAAGAAGGGGGAATATTGTAAAAATAGGATTAGTTTAAAATTCAAGTCTGATGATGAATATCTCAAGAACGAAACGTTTCCGCCAAATAATTCTTTCAGATTCGTGATCAGCGCCCCAAAACCCCGTATACCAAATTTCGTCAAAATCGGAGTTGCCGCAGGGTTCTAGAAAATTACCAAAGTTAGTGTTCAAAAATCTCAGCTAGAGTAGTTACATTTTCTAACAATTTATATAAAACAAAAACAGTTTTTTTATTTAACAGATGTAATATACGATCATATTTTTTTTTATATACCGGGGGACAACGAAATAGGTAATTATGCCGTACCTACCTATAGGATTTTCTGCTGTTCCTATGATTTTTAAAAATATTTTAGCTTCAATGTCATCTCCTATTTGTTTCTAATCATAATATGATGGCGCTCTTATAAAATATTTTGGTAACAGTTTAATAAACGGTTTTCTGCTATTTTAAGGGTTTTTTAAAAATTATTGATACTTACATATTTTAGACTCTTCTAAATAAAACCAAAGTAGCGCACATCAAAAATATTTCGTTTAAAAAAATATCAGTAAACAAACTTAAGGGACCGGGAGTGAAAAGGGGTGCTGGGCGGGGTAAAATTGGTAAAACAAGTTAATAAAACTAAACATCACATGTAAATATAAGTAAAAATTACATTGGTAATTTTCTAGAAACCTGCGGCAACTCCGATTTTAACGAAATTTGGTATACAGGGGTTTTGGGGCGCTGATCATGAATCTGAAAAAATTTTTTTGGCGGAAACGTTTCGTTCTCGAGATATTCATCATCAAAGTTCAAATTTGAACTAAGCTTATTTTCACTCTATTCCCCCTTCTTTTTGCACACAATTCTTGATTTAAAGCTAAAGTGTCACACAATATTTGATTTTCACCTTTTAAAACCCCGTTTTTCTACGTTTTTACATTATTTTTGCATTAAACTGCATGGCTTTTCTTTGATAATGCGGCAACCATACATACACATAGGGCTTCATGGCACAAAAATAATGTAAAATACGTAAAAACTTTAAATCAAGAATTGTGAGCAAAAAAGAAGGGGAATGTTGTAAAAATATGATTAGTTTAAATTTCAAGTCTGATGATGAATATCTCAAGAACGAAACGTTTCCGCCAAAAAATCTTTAGATTCGTGATCAGCGCCCAAAAACCCTGTATACCAAATTTCGTCAAAATTTACATTTTTTCCACATTAATTCATAACCCAAAAGTGGAAGAAAAACGACTAAAAACATCAGATATACCATGCTAAATATGGAAAGCATTTGGCAACATCGGAAGGGTCTGATTCTATTTATGAGTGAAAAAAGAAAGAATTCACACAAACTGGATTCATAAAGTGTCCCTGGTGTAATAAAAGGATTAAAAAAAAACGATGACTAACAAGAACTAACCTGACCACCCTTTATAATCCCTCTTTTATTATTAAACATTTATACAACGTTGCCAATTGTCCATAATAAAAGTGAACAAATGCCAAAAAAATATAATTAAAAAAAAAATCATCTGCGCCTTCATATTATTATTAAGGACAACTAATAGATAACATGTACGTCAAAATATTTTTAAAAATCATTAAAATAGCAGAAAACCGTATACTAAATAATTACCAATAATTTTTTTTGTAAAAACAAAAATATAATTTTTTCGCAAAATCTTCACTTTTAATCTGAACATTTGGCAACAACGGCTTATCTAGGTTAGTTTTGGTTAGCAACACATTTTTTTTTTTTTTTTTAATTTGGCTTAATTAAGGAATTTATCTCTGTAACATATTTTTAATGTTGCAAAATGCTCTTCATATTTTACTTAAAATAAATGACTTTTCTTTAACATTTTTTTTTAATTTGAGGTTGCCGCCCTAACCTCAGAAATCGAGGTTATCCTAATATAACCAATACTTTTTAGGTATAATTTTTTTACATAATAGGGAATTATTGGAATAGGCAAAATAGTGCTAGCAGTATTAGGGAATTATTAGAATTCAAATAAGGGCTAGCAGTAATAAATTCAGCGAGTATTTTGACATTACGCATGCTCAGTAGTGGTTTTAAATAAGGGAAACTTTATTAAAGTTACTGCTAGACTTTAATTGTGCAAAAATATAGTCGGTCGTGACCGTTCCTTATTTTGACATTTGAAAATAAAATGAGGTTAAGGGTTAAAAGTAATTTTTGCTTATTTTTTAAATTTTGTCTTTAAAATATACCAAAAAGTTAAAACTTCCCCATTTGCCAGTTGATATTTGGCACACAAATCGAGCTTTGCAGATTCTAAAATTTTTAAGACAAAGTACTTTTAAATACCGCCAGAGGGCACTTTACCTAAAACTTAAAATTTATTTACATCATAACTTTTTATTTTGACAGATATCATAAAGCTGGGAGCGCCATTTTATAGACAATCAAAAACTTAAAAATAAGGTACTCTTTATTAAAGTCGATAAACCTCACCGTTTAGGCACCAATAGACACATCAAAGTTTTCATCAATTTCAATCAAATTACCTACATACATACAGGGTGTCCAGTAACTCAACCGACAAACTTTACGGGGCGATTCTACAACAGAAAATAAGAAAAAACTTTATATAAACATATGTCCTAAACATATAATTTATAATACATAAGAAACACATGATAAATAAAAAGTATAGCAACTCTTAAATATCTTAAGAACCACTAAAGCAGCATTAATAAATTTACACAGTGCATTCCATTAAAAACAAGCCACCCTGTATAATTTTGTTATTGGTACTCTTAATAAAAATAAAAAACCTAAAACTCTTACAACTTTTATTTTTAGAACACATTTTCGGTTTTCTTTAATTCACTTCCCACCAACAAGAACTTCAAAATTTTAAATGCTATAGACCAGTTGCCTTAACCCTTTCCACTACCCGGACCCGTAGAAAATTACTGAGGTTTTTATTAAGGACCCCTTAATAAAAACACAATTAAATTAGGACAATTTGTTAAAGTACTGAAAAAAATTATGACATTATTTAATAATTTAAACGTCCATAGATCAGACCGCGGACCCCCTAACACATGCTCGCGGGACCCCCAGGGGTCCGGGGACCACAGGATTAGAAACGCTGCTATAGATTATGGGGAGTCAAGTGATACCTTATCTTAAGAGGATGCCGTAGCACGTTAAATTGAGCAAAAACGCTATTCGCTACTGTTTTAACACGCTTTTATTAACTTGGGTTGTAACTATCTATCTGATCTATCTATGTAACGGAATCTTTGAGCCTAATTTTAACCAACTTCAGCTATTCGATTTCTTTGAAACTTTGCACACGTGTTAAGGAAACATGACAATGCAATAATCTGCAAACAGTATCCCGTTATCTTTTTTGATCGCCAGGAAAAAAATTCCATTATATTATAAAAACAACACCTAGGTTGCCATCTGTTGGCAACATTTCAAACTTTGCTATTAAATGAAGAAGAAATTTTTTAGTGGGTTGCAATATATTGGCAACGGTCCAAACATTGCCTGGATTGCCATCTGTTGGCAAAATTTCAAACTTTGCTACTTAATGAAGAAGAAATTTTTTAGTGAGTTGCAATCTGTTGGAAAAATTTTAAAATTTGCCACTCTTGTTCATTAAAAAATTTTCGCCATTTTGTCAAGAGTAGCAGAAACTAAAAATGAAAATAATTAATAGTTTAAAAACTAAAAACACGCTTTATATGCAACCGAACTAAAAATTAGAAAATAACTTTTCATTAAAAAAATATTGTCATTTCATAGTAAAAAGCGTGGGGTGATAAATATATTAAATGTTATAATTATTATATTTGCAAATATCTATGATGGAAAAGTTATGAAAAATAGTAAAATGCACCCCACGCTTTTACTATGAAATGACAATATTTTTTTAATGAAAAATTATTTTCTTTAAATATTTGTTTGGAAAAAATTTGTATATAGAAAAGTTTCTTAAAATGATCCAAAGATTATCGGAAAGTTGGTTGTTTTTACGGTTTTGTAATTTTGGGAAATTTCATGTGTTAATTATTAACATTACCAAAAATCAGTTTACTTTCCGATAATCTTTGGATCATTTTAAGAAACTTTTCTATATACAACTTTTTTCCAAAACAAATATTTAAAAACGGCAGCGAATCGCGTTTTAGCTCAATTTACCGTGCTGCGACATCCTCTTAACAGGTTTTAATTTTCCTTTTAAAAGTGTTTTAAAATCAATTTAGTAGTTTTAGAAAAAAAGAAATTTACTTCAATTACGGGGCTACGTAACGTTAATTTTTTTATGCTTTAAAATACAAAATAAAATTTGGTTTGTAGGTACTATCGTGCCGACGTGGGACAATAAAATGCAAGTAACGGAGTATCTTTCGGTCTATAATAAATCGTTTCCATATATTCGGAATTTTTTGACGTAGCTGTCACAAAATTACATTGTTTTGACACCATTTAAACCTAATATTCTAATAGACCAGGAGATAAAACTAGACTTTGTTGTCCCAGCTTTTTTGAGCGCGATGGTATATCACATGGTTGTGCACCGCGCGGTTTCACGAATTCTACCAGTTCCGGTTTTCGGAAACGATCTTAACCTCCCTATTTTAAATGAGACATTTGATATAGTTTTACTTATTTAAATTAAAAAAATGGCATTCCATGTGCAATGTCATTACATTTACTACATCTACTTTCTGGATGCTCCCTTATTAAAAAGGCATGACTGTTGCATTCTTACCGTGCAGGTATCTTTTCCTAATTCACCACCTGCGCAAATAAAACTTTTATGTAGATTAAACAGCTGTCCTAGTCTAGTTGTCCTCAAGGCTTTTGGCAAGTTCCATGGTCAACCATAGGCACTTCAATTTTTTAAGAATCACTTGATATTTGCCTTCTTTACCTGCAAGAATTATTACCCTTATTATCTATCTATCTATGTAACGGAATCTTTGAGCCTAATTTTTACCAACTCCCAGCGATTCAATTTCTTTGAAACTTTGCACACGTATCAGGACCGATGACAATGCAATAATTTAAAAACAGTATCCCGTTATCCTGATTAGGACCGCCAGGATAAATAAATTCCTTTACAGATCCTCTGTGTCCTAATACTACTCTTGACAAAATGGCGAAGGATTATTTTAGTGAATAAACTGGAGCATTTATTTTAAAAATACTAATTGATATATCGAACTAAAAAATGAAAAATAAATAATAGTTTAAAAAAACTAAAAACACGCTTTTATATGCAACCGAACTAAAATTAGAAAATAATTTTTCATTACAAAGAGTTTGTCACTTCAGAATAAAAGCGTGGGGTGCTTAATATATTAAATGTTATAATTATTCTATTTGCAAATATCTATGAGGAAAAGTTATGAAAAAATAGTAAAATGCACCCACGCTTTTTACTCTGAAGTGACAAACTCTTGTAATGAAAAATTATTTTCTAATTTTTAGTTCGGTTTGCATATAAAAGCGTGTTTTTAGTTTTTTAAACTATTATTTATTTAAATGTTTGTTTTGGAAAAAGTTGTATATTGAAAAGTTTCTTAAAATGATCCAAAGATTATCGGTTAGTTGGTTATTTTACGGTTTTTGTAATTTTGGGAAGTTTAATGCGTTAGTGTCTATTACAAAATCACCAATTAACTCTTTCCGATAATCTTTGGATCATTTTAAGAAACTTTTCTATTACAACTTTTTCTCAAAACAAATATTTAAAACGGCAGCGAATCGCATTTAGCTAATTTAACGCTACGAGTATCCTCTTAATAAATCTTAGATATTTCTAAAGATTTTCTTGAATAATTTTTTTTATAAATGTAGAGCTTTAAATTAAATATAATATAAAACACAATATTTAGAGTAAAAATGTTGTGTTTATTTAAAATACCTTTTGATTTGGAGCTCCTTAAATATGGTTATTAAAATACAATTGTATTTCTTGACATAATGGCGATAGAAGTTTTATTTTATCCTGTAAAAAAGAAAGTTTCAAAACAATAAATTCATTATAATTTATTAACTTTTGATTGAGAGAATAAGTTAAATAAACATATTTATGTAATGCATGAGTTTAAAGAGTCAGTAGTAACAGTTACAACTCTTTTCCAGGTAGTACAGAGAAAAAAATGGTAAAACCTGGCAATTCTTTGGTCCTGCATTGAAATTTTAACTAAAGGTGGCTTACCAAACACGTCTTTTCCCCAACCACTAGCAAAACAATTTCTTGAAGTAATAACTTCATCTTGGTTGGGCAAACAAATTGTTCCTGATATTATCTGCTTGTTCAAATGGACTTCTCAAAATTAGCAACGCCACATTATTATAGACTACTCCGGGTACATATCCGTCATGAATGATGACTTGACTGACGTCTCTTTCTTGGTAAGGCAGTCTTTCTTTTCTCAGTTTGAGTATCCCATTCACCTGCTCTTACTTTGAATTGGTCAGCTTGACGACTAAAAGAAAAATAAAACTTATAGCTTAAAATGTAGTTATAACGTTAAAATACACTTGCCAATGTGATGAGTAGAGATCTGATTATATGCATTTGCATATTTTAATCATTTTCAGGGGTAATAACATCTAATAAGCATATTTTCAGCAAAATATGGGTATGATGCAAATTATCGATACACGGGTGTGTTTCTCACAGGTGGTTCCCCCTATAACTTTTTACCTTTAAAGTTAGGAACATGAAATTTCGTATATTCTTATTTGACATAATTTTGGATTGATTGGTCTATTTATTTGTTTTTTATTACTTCCGGTTTAACCGGAAATGACTGCTTACTTGACTTGACTTAACATTGGCTGTTTAAAAAAAACCCTTTAGTTGCCTCTTACTTACCCCACTACACAATGTGCTCCAGTTAAAACCACATTAGGTGCTATTAATGAGCTCTCCACAAAAAGACAAGGTCTTGTCTCTGGCAGGGTTAAAAATTTTTAACAGTAAAGCCACCATCCATGGAAATTCACCATATTCAGCTTCGTTATTCTAAAAATAATGTTATAATTATTTCATTTTGTGTAATATCTATGAGGGAAAAGTTATGAAAAAAATGGTAAAATGCACCCCACAGCTTTTTACTTGCTCTGAAGTGAATTACTCTGTTATTATCTTAGAATTTTATTATAATTCTATTTTGAGGGTATATAATTATGATTCATTGTTTGACCTTTTATTACTGTAATACAAACTCTTTGTAATAAAAAATTATTTTCTAATTTTTAGTTCGGTTGCATATAAAAGCGTGTTTTTTTAGTTTTTAAACTATTATTTATTTTCATTTTTTAGTTCGATATATCAATTAGTTTTCTGCGGACATGTGATATTGAAATGTTTCACGAACTATTTCGTAATCTAATCATTTCATTTAAAGCTTCACTGTTGCATGGGGTTTCAGAACGCAACTACTCCGAACAAGTTTCTGTCAGCCTTATGCTGAGAGTACGTCCGAAACTGCACGCATGCGCAGATCGCGCACTAGCTCTTTCTCTGTTACTCTCCTACAGAAAATCTATAAAAGGAATTTATTTATCCTGGCGATCCTAATCAGGATAACGGGATACTGTTTGCAGATTATTGCATTGTCATGGGTCCTTGATACGTGTGCAAAGTTTCAAAGAAATCGAATCGCTGGAAGTTGGTGAAAATTAAGCTTAAAGATTCCGTTACATACATACATACATTACAACCCAAGCTAATAAAAAGCGTGTTAAAAAGGGCTTGCTGGTAACCCTGAAATTCTCAGTGGCGTCACTTCTGGCAACCAATCCAATAGGGTAAACTAGATTTTTTTATGTTTTCTAATATGTGGGTATCAAATAAAAGGATCTCGCCAAGAATACGCCGCAGTGTGAGTTAAATTTCTGCTGCTTGAATCTGTCTAAATTTTTGGACTACTGGGGTTTTTTAAATTGAGCCATAACTAAAAAGCAAAAAAATGATTTAAAAGTAAAAAACAACTTATATAAATGCTCCAAAAAATAACTTAATCTGATAAGAATTTTTAGATTTTATAGTGTAATGACGTTATACATAATATACAGGGTGTTCATTTGAAAACTTTCCACTCAAGTTATCTTCGAAACGAGACAGATTTGAGAAAATCGCCGAAACACGTCAAGATATTTATTGAGGGGGAACGTTTTACAAAAATTGGACGGCACACCTTTAACCCCTTAACCACCAGGGCCACCACCCCAAAATTCTTAAATGAGAAGGCGGGTCGAGTGATGCATCATTTTAAAGCTCCTGACGAGTACTTTATAACCCTAGAATATGAAGTCAATATCTTCACCTATTACAAAATGGCGGTACTTTAAAAATTACCTAAATACCTGATTTGGATGGTCATACTTCCAAAACTAATAAAGTTAGATGTACTTAATGTGATATTTTCTTAAAGCTCATTTAAAGATCTTTTTAATGGTAAAATAATATACAGGGTTCTTAAATAAAATAATATGTACTTTTTCTTCACCCTGTATATTACTACCAGTATCACCATTAAAAAGACCTTTAAAAGAGCTTTAAGAAAACACCACATTAGGTACATCTAACTTTATTAGTTTCGAAATATGGCCATCCAAATCAGGTATTTAGGTAATTTTTAAAGTACCGCCATTTTGTAATAGGTGAAGATATTGACTTCATATTCTAGGGTTATAAAGTACTCGTCAGGAGCTTTAAAATGATGTATCACTGACCCGCCTTCTCATTTAAGAATTTTGGGGTGGTGGCCCTGGTGGTTAAGGGGTTAAAGGGGCGCCATCCATTTTTGTGAAAATACGTTCCCCCTCAATAAATATCTTGACGTGTTTCGGCGATTTGCTCAAATCTGTCTCGTTTCGAAGATAACTTGAGTGGAAAGCTTAAATGAACACCCTGTATGTTGATAGAAAAGTTTGAAAGAAAAGTTTACTTTATTCTTTTACTGCATTTTAATACATGCTCGTTTTTAAAAAAGTTTTTTTACATTTAGTTATTTTTTTAATTTCAGTTTACACACGTATGTAAAAAAGTAAGGTTAACTTACTTATTACCAGTAATTTTAAAATCAATTCCATTGGGATTTCTTATTCCACAAAACGCTGAACTTGGTCTAGGTGTAGCTTGAGTCACTGGAGGGGAAACAGACGAAACTGGTGGGGAAACAGATGAAACTGGAGGGATATCAGACGAAACTGGAGGGGAAACTGATGAAACCGGAGGCCTAATCTGAAGATCGAGGAGGTTCAACACTAACTTCACCATCAGGTCCTCTTGTTCCTGCTGGTATGCCACAGCAAACGTCTAAGAAGTGTTCACAGGAATTTTCACCAAATCTACAAAAAAAAAAGACACAAAAACATTAAATATTTTTTTTTCCACGAGCATTAAAAAATGCTGTTTTTTAAATCGTTAACATGAAGTTAAAGTACTTCATTCTAGTACACTACATAAAGTGTTAAAAAAGTAACTTTTTTAACACTATAAAGCTTTTTTTCATACTTTGAATTAGTGTTTTATTTCCATGCCTACTACAATAAACTAAAACGTTAATTTATACACTGTAACAGTAAACGCGACATCAACTGAACCAAACGGTCAAGTTACCTTTGATTTCGTCATTATTTCTTTTAGTTCATGTGTCACTAGTTTTAAAAGTTGACAGTTTGTGAATATTTAATAAAAATTGTTTAAAAATTAATAGTAATAATGAATTTGTATGGCTAAGAAATTGAAAAGGAATTTATACTGTTTTAGTATTATTTCTACAAAAAGTAAGTACATACAGTTTGGTAAAATTAAATAATAAATGGATAGTTATAAAAGGATAGTTGTCTCTTAAAAAATAAGGAGGCTTTGATTTTTTGTTGCAATATATTGGCTTGTGCTGCAAAAATTAAAATTAATAACTTTAGATAAATAAAACATTTATAAAATGGTATTTTGGGAAATTTTTATATGGTCGTGGAAAAAATATTGTATGTAACACATAAATAAAGTGTCTTTTTTACTCATGGTATCAAACTTCCCATTTGTAAAAAAAAAGTATTACTTTATGCACTTGTTACATAAATTACTATATTATTTCACAATTTAATGCACATGCACTAAATATTTTAGAGGTTTTAAAAACATGAGCTGCTACAGAAAGATATGATTTTATTCTAGTTTTCTAAAACTTCTTCTTCTAATTACTAATTACTGGTATACTTAGCTTTAACATACTTTTTCTTACAACAAAAACTACACTACTATTGACAGAAGTAATTATTGCAGTTATTGTATTCGGGGGAAAACTATTTACCTGACAATTTAAAATATTGGTTAAGTGCTTAAGTCTCGAATTTTGGAACTACGTATTATTGGTCTCAAAAGGATCACTTTAGAATAAAGTTAATTTTTTAATTAGTCCCTCCAGAAAAAAATCACAAGTTCGCTACCATAGAAGTTTGGCAACATACCCTGTACAAACAGATTATTTTTAAACTAACTCAACATCTACTCTACTCGCAGTTCTAGTTTACCTAACCCATCAACATAGCATTATAATATTTACATAAAACAAGAATACTTCATAATAAAAACATGCAATATAAATTTTCTTAGGTATTTTCAATATTTAAAAAAAATCATACCCAACATTACTGTTGCCTCCGGGTTTTGTCTTGTTTTGCCTAAAATATACCATTTAAAATATTATGTTTACTTTTGTATTGGGGGGACATTAAAGAAAAGCACGGCTTTTCATTTAAACATCTTGCAGTGGCGGCGCCAAGGGTGGGCGCGGTGTGGCGAGCGCCCAACCTAAATTGCTCTCGCCCAACCTGCTAATTGAACCAAAGAATACCAATCCATAGAATCCCACAAGTAAGATTTCAGCGTACCCTAAAAAATTTTTAGTACCTACACTGACCAACAGATGGCTAAAGTAGTACGATGTCGCTTTGCTAATAGGATTACCATTAGAAATTGATAGCAGTCGCTGACGAGCAGTCGGCCCGATCAGTTAGAGTGAAGATATACGCAAAATTTAATAAAAATAAAATCCCCGATAAATGGACCCAGTATCCATAAGATTATTAAATTTATTATTTCAGAATAGGATATATCGATGCGTTTTTACAAAACATCGTAAGCGACATTCGCCAATTTTACGGGAAACGTTTTTCTTCCCATCGCGTTATTTTTAAAGAAAAACCGAAATTTGAATGATTTTATTTTAGATTTCTTCTTAATTTGAATTACAAAACAAACATATTTAACATTTAATGTCAAAGCTTTCAGAATCTCTGAAAAAAAAGCTAAAAATTTTAAAATTCTTAACCTAAATAATAGTTAATTTTTACATTTTATATTTTATTCAATTTATCTTGACAACGGTGACAGACTTGCCACCAAAACGTCGATTTTAGTTCTCTATTTACTTGCTTTATTTTTTTTTTTTTTTTTGGTGTTTTGGTACTTTTAATTTAATTTTTGGCGTGTACCCAAATAATTACCATTAATTAAATTACCAACTTTGTTTTCAAAATAACTCAATGAAAAAAAAACGTTTCCCGTAAAACTGACGAATGTCGCTTTTGATGTTTTGTCAAAAACCCATCGATATATCCTATTCTGAAATCATAAATTTAATAATCTTATGGATACTACCATTTCTTGGGGATTTTATTTTTATTAAATTTTGCGTATATCTTCACTCTAACTGATCGGGCCGACTGCTCGTCAGCGACTGCTATCAATTTCTGATGGTAATCGTATTAGCAAAGCGACATCGTACTACTTTCGCCATCTGTTGGTCGCGGTAGGTACTAAAAAATTTTAGTGGTACGATGGAAATCTCAACTGTAGGGGTTCGCTGTGGATTGGTATTCTTTGATTGAACGCAAAAAGTCATGTTTAAAAACCATTTATTTATACAATTATTTAGTCACCTCATATTCAAGTTATCCGGATTATATGTTGCGCTATGTCATCAGAAACGGATTTTAATGTAAAATTTAAATATAAAATATACTATCCTTATAAATTTTTAAAAAATTCCCAAATGTATATCCTTTATTAACAAAATAAAATACAGTGATGATATTAAAATAGTTACCACTTTGCCTTTTGAATGGGACTTTTTTTTCAAATAGAAATAAAATAATGTAGAACCTCGTTTTAAAGACCCTTTAATTCTCTACTCAACGCCACTTTGTTTTTGAAAATCGGCCCGTCCGTTCTACACTTAGAACCGTTTGAAATTTGGCTTAAATACTGTACAAACAGTGCGGTTTTAATGAAATTGGCTTGTAAGTCTAGAGCGGCCTGGCCGATTTTCAAAAACAAAGTGGCGTTAAGTAGGGAATTCAAGGACTTTTAAAATAAGGTGCTACATAACCTCCATTTCTATTTGCAAAAAAAGTTGCCAGTGCTCCCTTGATACTAGACCAAGTGACCAAAGATATTTTAATGCTAAAAAGTAGCTTAAGTGACACCATTTTACACAAATTTTACCCGATCTCGATATCTTGACCTATTCAAAAGTTAAGGGGGAAAGAACTTTTAAAAACCGCAATGTATGTACAAATTGGAGCTAAACTTCATACGCCTGTAACTCTAGAACGACTGGACCGATTTTTAAACATAAAATGGTGATGAATAGAGAATTGAAAAGCCTTTAAAGCAAAGTGCCACATGACTCCTCTTTCGATTAGAAAAAAAAGTTGCTAGTGCCTTCTAAACCAAAATTATTTTTATGTCAAATAGTGGTTCAATGTACCGGCTCAATAACTTGTCTCATTCAAAAGATAAAGGGGGAGGTTTTAAAGATTCTCACTGCATATAACACTAAAGGTGGTAGTAAGATATTTTTTGGTTTACACAGCCTACTAAGCAAACAATTTTCTTGAAATTAGTTTGTTTTATCACAAAAATGCAAAAAACCAAATATTTGAATTTTTCTGTAGCCATTATGCTGGTGTAGCTTAACTTTTAAAATTGCTTAAATACTTGAAGATTTGGGGGGAAGGAAGACCACCGCGGGCAGCAGGTTCCACAATCTAGAAACTCTAGGGATAAAAGAACGAAAAAAGTGAGAAGTTCGGGGTTTGTCCAGTTGGACCGTATAGGGATGCATACGCGCGGAACCACGAGTTTCTCTGTTGGGAACCGTGAGTGGAGGAACTATACTGGACAATTCTTCAGAGCCGAAGCCATGGAAGTACCTATAAAAAAGCGATAAATCCTAGCCCGACGATGGGCAAGAGAGGGAAGCCTTTTGTAAGTGAAGGATCATTAATGAGACGAATAGCTCTTTTTTAAATAGAATCAAGAATGCTTAGGGTTGTGGGGGGATGCCATGCCCCAGATATGAGAACAATATTACAAAGGAGGTCGGATTTGGGACACATACATAAGTGTATAAATTAGAACGGGTGATACTTCTGGCTCCGAAAGAAGATATCAAAGCTTTTTTGAGGCTGCCGTGGCTATAGCTTCAATGTGTTTTGTCGCCATTTATGGGTTACTTTACAAATGTGACGCCCACAAGATTGACGGTGTCTTTGCGCTGTAAAACACGGCCGCTCATAAGTAAGAGGGATGGGTATTCGGTGACTCTTTTTCGCGACAAGGAACCATACAATAAATACAAAATTTTAACTGATAGGGATGTGTAAATTTTCGTGAGATTTGATGCCAAAATGTTGCCACAGTTTTTTTACCCAATTTGCCATAATTGCAGGTTGGAGGGGATTTTTGTTTTTAGTTTATGGGGCCTTAAAAATAAGCTTCTAAAATATTTGCACTGAATTTTTAAACGCCCTGTATTCATATAATAACAATATTGCATTGCACATTTTACTGCCCATCCCTCTAAATTTCTCTGCCGGATATCGCCCAACTTAAAAAAGATGACGCCGCCATTGACATCTTGCCCCAGTGGCGGCTATTCAGGTGTAGTAAGTGAAGTGCCACTTCACCAAAAATAAATAATAAAACATAAAAAAACATATTACTAATATTCAATTCATTTTTCTCATTTCTATTCCTTATTTGTAAAATTCGCCATGAATAATCTAGCATATAAATTAAACGCTGGCGCGAGTCGCTTTCCTCCTCTTTCGGCAACGCGACAAGTGTATTGCAAATATAAAACGGACCGAAGTATACACCTCATGCGGGGTTTTGTTTACGCTTTGACGCTCCGTTGCCATGACAACGCTATACGTACCGGCGGCCAGAATCGCGGGTGGGAGTATCAGGTGTATTGCTTGGTAAATCGCTAGCCTTAAAAGATAGTATAGGTTTTGATCGTTTCGTTGGTTTTCACGTATTATTTCGGTTGTTTCCGTTTAAGTATTATTCGCGACAGTGATTTTTCACAGGAAGAAAAAAGGACAGTACAGAGCACTTTTCTATAAAATATTAGATCATATTTTGATGGAAATGGAAGTAAGATTCGAAGATTGTTACAAACTACAATTTCTTGTCTTGCTGATACGCCAAAGTTTGGCCAGTATAACCAAACTTTTTCCACTGATTCTTTTCAAAATTTATTGGAGATATATGCCGAATCATTTTCAAAAAATCAGCGACTCAAAAATAAACCTGACCTAATATTTGCTGATAAAAGGTATAGAAATATTTCATCGCAGCAGTTAGTAAAACAAGTTGGCGCAAATAGACATTTTTACCGAGGCGTATAAATTTTTTCGCTAATTTTAACGATACCGTCGACAAGCGTATCAGTGGAACGGAGTTTTTCTTGTCTTAAGCGTTTAAAAACTTTCTTAAGAAACACTATATTCCAAGATAAGACTTTTGTCTTTGGCCAATATTTCAATTCAAAAGGTGCTTCTACAGGAACTGATAAAAACTCAACCATTTTATAAAGATATAATTGATAAATTTGCTGCATTAAAAGATAGAAGGATTGATTTGGTGTATAAAATTTAGGGAAGTTTAGATATTAAGACTTTTAATAGTTGAGTATTTTCAATTTTGCTAAAATGGTGAATGCGCTTTTTTCTCTTCCTGCACTACACCTGTTTTTAGACCCGCGAGCCGCCACTGTCTTGACCCCTTTAAATATGTAGGTTATAGTCGATAAAACCAACCTTATGTCAATTTGTCCAAACCCAGTAGTGGAACCATCCATGATAATCAACTTAGTGACTCCATCACACTGATGATATGGTACACAAGCATGGGCTCCCTCATCATCTCCTTCTCCACACTTAGTTAAAGCGCCAAATCCAGTGGGTTCTGGAGTTGTTACTAGTACTAAATTATTAAAAGGGTCTCTACTTGATGCATTTCCAAATAGGGCATCAATTTCCGATTTTAGGTTTGGGTCTTGAGCATAAACCACTGCTAAGCTGACCGTTACTATGGAGAGAAGTAGCATCATTTCTATATTTAAAAAAAACAGATTTAGAATAGCACAAACAAAAGGTATAAATGTTATTTCTAAAGCCACCTAATACAGTCGGCCGACAATGTTGTCCCGATTGTATCCAAGTCTGTATATGGCTTAAAACGCAAAGAATGCAAAAAGATTATAAGAATAATTTATTTATCGAAAAGACAAAGAGACCCCCTCCTATAAAAAACATATACATATATACGTTTATGATAACTTTTCCCATAAAAAAACTTAAAAAAATATTACACCAGTTTAAATAAAATAAACAAATAACTTTAATTTAAAATTAGAGATGAAATCTTTAATCGTTGAACTTTTGATTTTAAGTTCACATATGTGCAGTCGGCCAATTAACTTAGGCAGAATTTGTAGATAAGACATTTTATGAAAATTTAAATATACTTGTATCTTTACTTTTTTGATATCAACAAAATTATTTATAGCCTTGTTGTAGCATACGCCTAACTAGCCATTGAACCTGGAGTGAGCCTGGCAACACTCTAGGAGAGGCTTGGACGCCGCTTAAACGTTATATGTATAGTAAGAACATTTTAAAAGCGCAAATTCGGTACTATTTAAAAAAAATATATTACAAAAAAACATAAAAAAGGCCGCCTGCAATCGGACTATTTTATACAAAGGCGCCGCTATCCTTTACAGCGACGCGCTGATACACTATGGGATAGAAATCCATTATTTTGGCCAAAAAGCAACTTTGAAATTTTAATGGCTCATGCTGTGTATTTCAAAGTAGATACTTCAAACTACATGTACGCAATTATAAAAGGATATGACGACTTTTATTGGGGTAATAAGAAACTTGAAAATGTATTTGAAGTAAACATAAATATACAACATTTAATCTACTTAGTTTATTATTAGCCTTGTTTATTAAAAAAAGTAAAAGAGTTTAAATAATAAGAGATATTGTTGTGTTTCCGATGCAGTCTCGCGAAGTCTCGCTACTTTTGTCAAAGATTTTTTTACCTTTTTCTTTATCAGTTTTTGTACTTACAATTGCCTTCCTACTTTTTGCTACTTCTGAGTGTAAGGACACATACAAGATTTTTTATAATTTACAAGGTTTTTCATTTTAAAATTTAATATGTTTTGTCCTACACTGTATATCCTCAAAGATAAAAGCATTCTGATGAAAGATATGTATTCTACAGAATCTACCCAACAAAACAGTGTTTTTATTTATCTTATACGTTAAAAAATAAAAAAGTTGGGAAGATGTATCTCTATTACGCTTCTAAGAATAATTTAAAATTATTTTTCAGATTTGGATGGTCATATTTCCGAAACTAATTGAGATAGACACATCAAATGTAGTATTTTTTAAAGCATTTTAAAAGATTTTTTTGGTGGTGATATAATATTCAGGGTATTTCATCTAAAAAAATCATACCTATTGTTGTACCCTGCATATCATATGAGATAATAATCATCGGATTACTGATTAGAATACTACCGAATTAACCAAACAAGCTGACATTTTAGTTTATTTTGTACAATAAAAAATAATAATGTTAAGGGGGTGTAAATTTATAATAACATATAATAAGTTTTAGGTTCCCAAAAAGCATTTCTAATAATTTATAATATTTTTCCAGTAAAAAGCACCTCACTTTAAGTTAGATTGGTAAGTTTCAGAATTTTGACCAAAAAAATTAATTTCTATCCCATAGTGCGATGACCAGCTGCATCAACCGGCATATCATAAAAGCAATATAGCAAAGGCGGCCGCGAAGACAAGCATGCCGATTTATTTGCTTTAAACTTTTTGTGATTTTTTTTCTTATCAAAGAGCACCGAATTTACATTTTTAAACTGTTCTTTCTATACACATATACCATATAGGTACCTTTTTTCCTCAAGGGGTCTGGCAAAACCTGGGGAACGGCCGAGCCCCCAGGCTCCCCTGTAGTTACGATGGTTTTAAGATTGACACAAATATAATACTAGAAAAAGCATTTTATACATGGTAATAATATTAGGTTTACTTGTAAAAATAATATTCATGTCACAAATTTAACAAAAGTTAGAATACCGATTTTTTTGCTAGTATAGAAGTTATCTGTTAGTTATATGAAGTTAAAACTGACATAGGTATATCAAAAATTACTTCCGTTAAATAAGGCCTGTCTAAAATACAACTCTCTTAAAATATTATATAAAAAAAACACATTACACCTGATAATAATAAGACGTACTTATGCTAAAAACATTAAAAAAAACACGCTTTCTGTGACAGAAAAAATCGTTGTTTTCAATAGATACAATAAAATAGGGTAATTGTTTACAAACAGGACGCTTTGTCGATTTTACTGAAATTTACGCGAGTTTTTGGGGCGCTGATCACAAGTCTGATGGACACGTTTTGTTCTCGAGATATTCATCATCAATCTTAAATAGAAAACCAACCCAAATTCACCATATTGTGAACACCCTGTATAAGGGGTATATGGATTTTATTATTTTAATATTTATTTAATTATGTTGGCATTAAAAAATCAGATTCAAGAAATTAAAACAAATAATCGAAAAAATAGTGCAAGGTTTTTGTCAAGAAGACTAGGTCATATTTTTTTATTCAGGGTCAACAATGTGCTAAGTCACCAAAATACCAAATTCAACTTGGTATATATACAGAATTTGTCCTAATAATGGGGAGAAAAAAAAGTTATAAAAATATTAGATAAGAAGTAGGTAGTAAAAGTGAAGTCAAGTATAAAGTTAAAGTTTTAGTTAAGCCCCTAGGGGGCTACCCCTAGTGGGGGGTATGCCCGTACTAAATTTAGTTAGACAAATAAGTTAAGTTGGTTTTTAAAAAATGCAAAGTGAGTTTTGATGGTCCACCGGTCTCATTGTCCCAAGAAGATAGTTCCATATGGTACATTTGCCCCAGTGACGTAAAATAGCCTTATGTATATTTCAAAATTATACGTCACGATATTCCCCCTTTTTCTGCACGCAATTTTTAAGTTTCCCGCTAAATTGGCACATAATAGAGAATTATTGCAAGTTGCCTTATTAGGCTCGGGAATTATTAATACCGGCCTTATTTAAATAGGGCTTTAGTACCTTTTCTTTATTGTTTTGTGTTGTAGAGTTTTTTAACACAATTAAAGAAATACATTTGAAAAAGCTAGGTTTTAAGTATTTTTACTTCTAAAAACTTTTCGATTTTGTGATCGGCAGCCGTTCGGTTAGACGAACAGTTCCGAAGTTAAAATAAGGCCAAAATAAGGCACGACCTAAAACCGACATAAATAAAGCCAGGCACTCTACTTATTAAGGGAGTCCTTATCTTACCATGCATCTGCGCAAGCTCAGATGTTAAAATAAGGCCGGTATTATTAGTGCCTGGCCTTATTTCACTTTGCAATAATTCCTTAATATTTGATTTTAACCTTTTAAAATGTTTCTATTTAATTTACCCATTTTTTCCATAAAATGAAAGAAACTTCACTTTCAACCGTTTGAATCGCAGTAGCAGTGGCTCCGCGCCACGTGATTGAAAGTGAAGCTTTACAATTTTTAGGTAAAAATAGGTAAAATACCTAGGAAAATGGGGTTTTTAGAGGTGGAAATCAAATATTGAGTACCAATATAGCCCAAAATTAAGAATTTTATGCAAAAAGAAGGAGGAGATATAGTAAAAATAAAATAAACTTGCTTGCCAAGTATGATGATGAATATCTCGAAAACGAAACTTGTTCGACTATAAATCTTTTAGATTCGTGATCAGCGCCCCAAAAAACCCCCGTATACCAATTTTCGTTCAAAATAAAAAGTAGTTACTTGAACTATTAAAAGACGGCAACCCGATTTTGACGAAATTTGGTATGTTGGTTTTTGGAACAGTTTGTTTTTAAGATATTCATCATCAGACTTGAATTTTAAACTAATCCTATTTTTAATATCTCCTCACCACAATTCTGATTTAAAGCTAAAAAGTGCACACAAATTTGATTTTCACTTTTTGAAACCCGTTTTTACGTATTTACATTATTTTGTATTAAATCTGCAGCTATACTTGAAGCATTTCAATCCCAGTGTGCCATGAAGCCCTATGTGTATGTATGGTTGCCGCATTGTCAAAGAAAGGCCAAGCAATTTAATGCAAAAATAATGTAAAAACGTAGAAAATCGGGGTGTTAAAAGGTGAAAATCAAATATTGTGTGACACTTTAGCTTTAATTCAAGAACTGTGTGCAAAAAGAAGGGGGGAATATAGTGAAAATAAGCTTAGTTTAAATTTGAACTTTGATCGATATATCAAATTTTATTAAAATCGGCGATTCGTCCGGTTTGTAAACAATTACCGTTATTAAAATAATAAAAACCATAAATTATTGTTTCCTTAACAAAATCTCAAGACTGTTTAGGTTTTTATATCTTATAAGCTTAAAAAAACACTTTTTCGACCACTTACCCTTAATAAATTAATTTTATTTCATATAGATTAATAATAGATTTTATTAAACAACTTCATTAACACACAAGTCGGCCTTAACTTGGTTACCCTAATAAAAGAGATTTATATAAAACATGAAATCACTATTAAACAATTTATAACACGTTTTTGCAAGTACTCTACGAAAACTAAAAAAAAAAATTGTGAGCGGTAGATATGCACTAATTTCTTGTATAAAATTAAAATATGTTGTTTATTATGTGGTAATTATCTTCTAACCTTGAATAAATTTTAATACTGTTTTTAAATTACTACTGGGATTTTAGTTTCTTGGCTGGACATCACTTTAAGACTGGTTTTTGCCTAATGATTTAGGATTTAAACTTGTTTACTTAGCTCTCCCACTATATAAACTCAGTGGCGTTCGGAATTCCCCTTATTTAATTTGAGGCTTAATGCCCGCTGTCCACGAGATCGGTTTTCCGCCAGCGCATTAAAAATACGTGCAGAAAATCCGCTGACACGTCTATTGTAGCGGAAAATATTAAAGCGTTTTGTTTTGAATATGGTGATTTTATATTAGAATTTTCTTTGGTTGATACTACGGTTGTAAACTTTAGTTAATAGCTTGTCTTAGTCTTTTATTTACCACATACACACATACACAAAAAAAAGTCATGCATAACTCCCCTGTCTGGCGCCTATTTTTTTATGGCGCCCTAGGCTGTAGCCTAGTCAGCCTAATGGATTATACGGCCCTGCACAAATTCTTAAGGCTAAAATATAACGATCTAACCCAACTTACCTTAGTCTCAGTGGTAACGCTAGGGGTGGCCCGCCCCCTTATAATACAAGGTGATTAAAAAATCGATCACGAAACTTAAGTGGGTGATTCAACTTGACAAAATAAGGGTAGAGCTCTATACAATTTTTTTTCAAAATGTCATTCGTTTTCGAGTTACAAGCCGTCAAAGTTTAATTTTTATTTTGTTTTTTCGCCATATTGCATTTATTTTTAACCAATCCAGTTAATATTTGGCACACAAATCGAGCTTTGCAGATTCTAGAATTTTAAGACAAAAGTACTTTTTAAAATACCGCCAGAGGGCACTTTACCTAAAACTTAAAATTTATTTATATCATAACTTTTATTTTGACAGATATCGCAAAGCTGGGGACGCCATTTTATAGACAATTAAAAACTTAAAAAAAAATAAGGTACTCTTTATTAAAGTCGATAAACCTCACCGTTTAGGCACCAATAGACATCAAAGTTTTCATCAATTTTAATTAAATTACCTACATACATACAGGGTGTCCAGTAACTCAAACGACAAACTTCACGGGGCGATTCTAAAAAAAAACCTTTTTTTAATTTTTAACTCCCCGTAGTTCAAAAACTAAGACGTTTAGGACATATGTCTATATGAAGTTTTTCTTATTTTTGTTGTAGAATCGTTTTGTTAAGTTTGTCGGTTGAGTTACTGGACACCCTGTATGTATATAGCTAATTTGATTGAAATTAATGAAAACTTTAAATTCTGTTGGTGCCTTAACGGTGAGGTTTATCGACTTTAATAAAGAGTACCTTATTTTTAAAGTTTTTGATTGTCTATAAAATGGCGCCCCCAGCTTTGCGATATCTGTCAAAATAAAAAGTTATGATGTAAATAAATTTTAAGTTTTAGGTAAAGTGCCCTCTGGTGATTAAAAAAGTACTTTTGTCTTTAAAATTTTAGAATCTGCAAAGCTCGATTTGTGTGCCAAATATCAACTGGATTGGTTAAAAAATAAATGCAATATGGCGAAAAACCAAAATAAAAATTAAACTTTGACGGCTGAGAACTTGAGAACGAATGACATTTTGAAAAAATTATATGAAGCTCTACCCTTATTTTGTCAAGTAGAATCACTCCCTTAAGTTTCGTGATCGATTTTGGATCACCCTCTATAGGCACAGTCATTAAAAAAAAACAATCAATAGAGAGTCATTTTACCTACTGAAGACCTTTTTTATTCTGGTTGTCAATATTTTTTCGATTAGCGCTTACATCCACCATAATAATTGCCCCCCTTCTAAAAATTCGAGGCCATCCCTATACAAAAAGCTGTGTCGCCACTGCTTCGTCCAAAACTAAATGATTTCGGAGATACAGGGTGGCAAAAATTTATTCAGGTTTTAGTTTGTTATTAATAATCTTGTAAATAATATTTGTATTGTCACAATATTTGGCTAAAAGGGGTTTCGGCAGGTAAGAAGTTAGAAATTTCCATTTATTTTATTGTAAACCTAAAAGATGGCACACCTGCGGTATTTTCCACAAATTAAAAACGAAGTAACTTTTTAGGCCAGTCTGTATGTAAGTTTTTAAGAAAAAAATTATTTTCCCACATATTTTATCTACAAAAAGATATACGTGGTAAAAATTGAGTAAAGCAGCCATTTTTAAAATATCTGGATTAAAAAAAACTTACTGTATGGTAAGCTATACAGGGTGTTTCAGAATTAGATGCTTATCTTAAGGAGTATGAATCCTTAGGTAATTTTTAGCAGAAAAGTTCAATAAACATATAACCTAAAATTTTTGAGAAGCACAGTTGAAAAGTTTAAAAAATAGGCTTTTTTCCACTCGGTATCTCAAAACATAAGACATTTAGGACATTGGTATATTAGAACATTTTTGTTTTTTTTTTAATTAACTAAGGATCCAGAATTCACACTTTAATGTCCGGTTTTACAATTGCAAGTTTAGTTTAGGATCAGTTAAACTCAGTTGAGTTCAGCTGAAAAGTTAAAAATTATTTAGAACCAAACTAATATTTTCTTTCTTCACTTTTAATCTTTATTGAATATATCAGCATATTGATGATATCTCAAAAAACCAGCATACTGCTAATATCACAAAAGCCAGCAATGAATTACGTACAGTGTAGTTATACATTTTTGATGCGGAATTTAATGCATAGTCCAAATTTGTTAGAATATACTATTAAAAACCTTTTTGTACATTTTTAAATGACGTTTTTTCTCTTATAGTATGTAACACATTATGATTTTTTTAAATTTTTATGTCAAAAATCGTAGAAACTAATTTTTGCCCGTGTTGGCCATGACTGCGAAAGTTATTAGCTCTACAAACAATTGCCATTCAATTGTTAGTAAGAACCCATGTTGGAAAAGTCAATGCAAGTCTATTATTAATTTTTAAAAACTTGTGTATCAACACAAAGATGAATATTTATCCTATTTAAAAAAAATGTTTTGAGCACATACACCTAAATATTTCTGGTAGAAAGTTTACAGCTTGATATAATTACCGCATACTTTAATGGGACGATAAACACAAGGTAAATATCTTTCACTGTTTGGGTACATAACTTTAAAAAAGTTTGAAAAAAAACTTGCATTCACTTTCCCAAGATATTTCTTTATTAAAAATTGAATGACCATTGTTTCTAGAGCTAATGGTCTTCGCAGTCACGGCCAACTTGAACAAAAAATTATTTTTTGACATAAAAATTAAAAATTCATCTGGAGTGTTATATGCATTATTTTAACGGAAAAAAAAAACGTTCTTTAAAAATGTGCAAGAAAATATAATGGTTGCAAAAAGAAAAACAAAAGTGGATGATGGTATCTCAAAAACGAAACGTTGAAATGAAAATCTGAACACAGAAATGCTTTTAAATGCTATTAAAAAGTTTTTCCAATAATGTTTTACAGATTTAAAAACTACAGCACTTTTAAAAATGCACATTTTTAATTTATATCTTTATATGTATATCTCAAAAACCAAATAAGATACATCCGTACTAATCAGAACTGACCAAAACGGCATTAGATTAACGGTTAAATGCACTGATCTCGATGAATTGCCAATGTTATAACCTGCGCGAAACAAAAGTTACATTTCATTGGCGAAAAAACCGGTTTGTGCGCAAGCCAGTTGAGGGTAAACGCATCCGGCGACAAACAAACTATCAGCATTATCGAAAAGAATTTGTTGACGGCGTCCTGGTTTTCTGTTCGAAGTACGGTAGCTAATGAGCGTTACGGTCACACCGAGGACGGTGCCGGTGTATTTTGCCACGGCTTTTAAGTGCGCATGATCGTCCACCCACTGCGCGAGGTCGTAAAAATCCGAAAAATGCTTCTTGCCACTGCGGATCTAAATGTAGGTTATCTATGGTTAAATGGCTTTTAACTTTTCCCATTTAACCATCATTCTATTATCTTTTATAGTCTCCATTAGCCCAATACATTCCCTACTAATTTTGGTCACACTATATAGGGAGCGATTTTTTTTATTCAGCAGGTAGATTTGGTAACAAAATAGAAAGAAAATTTCTTTCCTTTTTAGAAATAAATTAAAAAACGCATTTTCTTAGGGCAATCGGCAAGAATCGTATACTTCTATACATTTACTTATACAAATCTGATAGCCAGGTCCCATCGAAGTTCTTAGGTTTTTTTCAGTTTTAATGTTGAAATTTTTTTCAGCTGTTGTGGTAGTAACTGGAAGTCAAGATTAGAATGCATGCTGTTACCCAGGGCCGTATTATCCATTAGGCTGACTAGGCTACAGCCTAGGGCGCCATGAAAAAATAGGCGCCTGACAAGGGAGTAATAGGCGCTAGACAGGAAAATTTTTAAAAAAGTTTAGGTTGAGTGGGAATTTTTGGTGACTAATTTCTCTGTGAATAAGGTGCTTTGGAATGAAATAGGCAAATAGGCGTAAAAACGAGGGAATGACCAATTTTTTGTATTTTTTTTTTTGGTCATCAAATTTTATTTCAGGTGAAGTAAGGCGTCTGGCACTTAAAATAGGCGCAACGGAGGAAAGAACTTTTTTTTGCTCTTCAACAATTTTTTGATGGAAAATAGGCGCTTCGGGAATTCTAGCCTAGGGCGCCTCAAACAGTTAATACGGCCCTGCTGTTACCTTTGGAAAACTGGATGCAAGACTATTGTATCAGCAATAATTTCATGAGTTTCTTAATGATTTTTTTTTTTAATTTTATACTTTAACCATGTTTTCAGGGTAATAAATTGTTTATAAAGATTGAGATGTCTTTACTGTACAGACAGTTTTCCGGCAGCATTTTTTATCAGTTCGTTTGAAGAAGATATGAGTTTTTCTGGTTTTAATGCTTTTAATATATTACTAATAGCTCGTAGATCACAAAGGTTTTGAAATCTTTGTTTAGTTTGAATATTGGAATATTGGAAACTATAAGGAATAAAAAGATGGTTAAATGGGGAAAAATTTAGGCCATTTAATGGTTAATCTATGGCCGTTTTAATGACGACTGTATCTTGTTTGGTTTTTGAGTCATTTTGAAAAAACTGAAAATGTGCATTTTAGAAAAAGTGCTGTAGTTTTTTTATTTTAAATAATTTTTAAAATCTGTTAAAACATTATCGGGGCAACTTTTTAAGAGCAATGTATTTCTTTATTCAGATTTTCATTTAGAGGTTTCGGTTTTGAGATACCATAATCAACTTTCGTTTTTCTTATGACGGCCATTTTGCGTTTTTGCACTTTTTAAAAAAACGATTTTTTCTTAAAAATAACGTATAACACTTTATAGGTATTTTTAATTTTTATGTCAAAAATTGTTAAAATTATTTTTTTCCGAGTTGGCCATGACTGCGAAAAAAAAATGTTTCTATCGTAACTTTCCTCGATTGCGAAAAATGCTTGAAATACAAACATGATCCTATGAAGTTTCTACAAGATCCTAGTCCAGAAAACCGACAGGCCAGCATTGAAGCAAGAAACCACTACCACCAAACAATCTCAGAAGCCAAAGACTCCTTTGATAACCGTATAAAAACAAAATACTTTCTTGCTCAAATGGCAGCAAATCCTTCTATGGTATGGGTATGGTCCTTTGCAAAAAACATCAGTAGAAATTTCTGTACCAGTTCTTTTCCACCATTAACTTTGGAAGATGAAATTATTTCCACATCTAAAGGAAAGGCCGAACTATTTGCTAAACAATTTGCTGCCAATTCAACCCTTCATCCACCTGTTAATCATCCCATTCCAACTGTTCCCCCAGTTCCTCACAAAATGCCCAATATTATTTTTAAGGTAAAACACATTAAGCGTATCCTTTCTTCTCTTAAAACCAAGAAATCGTCTAGGCTAGATGGAATACCAGCAATCGTTTTAAAAAATATGTCCTGAACTTGCACCTATTATAACCAGGCTCTTTCGAATTTCTTATGACACGGGTATTTTTCCTGACAGCTGGAGAGCTGCACGTGTCCAAAGGATCTAAATCTCTTCCATCCAACTATAGACCCATTTCACTCCTCTCAATGCTTTGTAAAGTAATGGAGAAATCCATTAACTCGCAAATTCTTAGGTATTTAGAAAAACATAAAATTTTACATGACAGGCAATACGGATTTCGTTACAAGAGATCTACAGCAGATCTTCTTTCCTTCGTTTCACACAACTGGAACAAGTCTCTTGAGTTTCTAGGTGAGTCCCAGATCGTTGCTCTTGATATATCTAAAGCTTTCTACCAAGTCTGGCACGACGCACTTCTTAATAAACTTCCCTCCTATAGTCTTCCAACTAAACTCTGCTCTTGGCTCTCCAGTTATCTTTCTATCATCAAACACTCACCCTTTGCTTATGAGTGGCCAGGTTTTGCAGAGCGGGGATACGTTTAACCTTGTGGGCGTCACATTTAAAAATTACCTTAACTGGCATAAACACATTGTATCTATAGCCACCGCGGCGTCAAAAAAGCTTGGATTTCTTTTCCGAGCCAAAAAGTATTTTTCTCCTTCCAATTTATACACTTTGTATGTATCCCAAATTCGACCCTCTCTGGAATATTGTTCTCATGTCTGGGGAATGGCATCCCCTACAATCATCAGCATTCTTGATGCCATTCGTCTTATTAATGATCCTTAACTTACTCAAAGACTTCCTTCTCTGGCCAATCGTCGAGCTGTGGGAGATCTATCGCTCTTCTATAGAAACTTTTTACGGCTTTTGCTTCGACGAATTATCCAGTATAGTCCCTCCTCTTGCAGCTCTCAACAGAGAAACTCGTGGTGCCGCACGTATGCATCCCTATACGGTCCAATTGAACAGGCTCCAAACTTCACATTTCGTTCGTTCTTTTATCCCTAGAGTTTCTAGACTGTGGAACCTACTGCCAGCGGAGGTCTTTCCTTCCCTCCCAAACCTTCAAGTTTTTAAGTCCCGTGTTAACAAAACTTCCTCTTACCCTGCTTAAGACACCGATGGTACGTTAGTATTTAGGCTTTCAGCCTTCGTGGATTGTCCAAAGATTAAAAAAAAATCCTAAAAAAATGTTGTTTATTTTATGTGAAATTCCAGATATCGTATCCTTATTCAATTCCAAAAACCGTTTTTATTTGACATTATGCTGGAATATTCCATTTCCACATTTTTGTACTTCTTGGAGTTCCTGTACAAAAACAGAACACTTTTTTCAAAGTGAATCTTTTTTTTTTAAACAAAAGCAGTTACCTTACACGACTTTCTTAAACATTTAAATTTTTGCTCTATTTGTCGTATTTTAAAGACCATTCGTGGACATACTGTATAAACAAATATTTTTATTTAACTTTGCCAAATGCAAAAGCTGCTTTTCTAGACGAGACAATAAATTATATTATTGTTATAAATTAAGCAATCAAAACCTTAAAATACCAATAACCGCGCATGAATAATTTATAATAATTTGGATGTATGTGCGAATTTATTTAAATTTTCACTTTTAAAATTCTGGTGTGTTTTAAACTATTTTTAAAGTTTTTTTATTGTTAGGTCCAGTTATATGCTCTGAGTATTTTTCCAGTATGACCAGTTTATTTGTAAACTAAGGATTTGTATGTATTTTCGTTAAAATCCTACAAAATCCCTAAAAAATTTGCCGTCAAAAAAACATTATTTATAAGAATAAAATAAGAAGCCTTCGCATAGGTTAAAAGGAAAACAGGATTACACACAAAAAAATACTGTATAAGCAATAGGTAAAGAAAAATTAGTCAGTTAAGCAACAACAAAGGATATACGTGACGCATTCAATCCGAAATGTGTAGGTACATGCCGTTATTCACATTTGACTGTCTCAACGGACTGTCTCTTTTTCTCATGTTGTTTAGCTGATTCGGTATAAATTTATCCACTAATTTATTTTACCACTTAAGGAAAGGCAACCAAATTTATATAACAAAATAAAATATCGTCGAGGATAGTGCAAAACCGCGATCTACCGTATACAGGGTGGCCCACCATATTCGACACGGTCTGTAGCTTGATAACCATGGGGTTGTTAAAAAAATTAAATACTGGAACATATACAGGTCGGATAAGACCACAGTATAAAATTATTTTAGTCTATACAGGGTGTCTCAAAAAAGTCTGACGTATCAAAGTTATATTTTTTTAAATGGAACACCCTATATTTTATGACGGTTTTAGATTCTACTTTACAAAATAACTCAAGTTTGTTTATAGTACTAAGTGTCTAATTTTATTCGTTTTTGTAATATTTGATTTTTTTTAAAAATGCAGAGGTAAAATTAAATAGATTTTACTTTAACACTTTAAAGTTTAAAATGTGTAAAAAGATTAGAAAAAGTCTGCCATATCATACGTAGGTCAAATCAAGATCAAATATTGGACAGGGTGATCAAAAATAATTTTAATTTTTCAGAAAATCAAATAGCCATATCCCTCATATTTTAAATGGAACACCCTGTATTTTTACGTCACATGATGACAAATAAAATACTTTTTCCAATGGTATATAGGTTGCCTATACCTATCTTTTGTGATTTTTCAGTAAAATCTGTTTTTACATATTTTAGTCCAAATGTTTATTTAAATTAAAGTTGGCTGTGACATAGCAGCCATTAATATTTTTCTTAAGAAAATAACAACGACCATTTATTGATTACTAGTGTAAAAGTTAAAAGAAAAAAACCATCTTCTACAACAACAAAATGATATAATACTGGTAGGATGTGAAAAAATGGTTTACTTTAGTCTAGAGTTAATCCTGAAAAATATTCCAGGAGAAACCATCTGATAATCTTAATAGTTGTTTTAAAAAATTTGACACAGTGATTATGGATAATGGAAGAAACAAGTTATAGGTCACAGAATGTCGTCATAACTGATCAGGGGCGTTATTAAGATTGTTTAAAAACACAAGTTTTATCATTACCACATTCAGCTGAAATAAGTGTTATTGGAAGTAGCATTATAAGCAACTAATAAATTTCTTTTCTGTGAATTTTAAAAATAGTGGCAGATAATACAAAAATCTTTTAATTTTGTGCTTTTTTCCAACAAATTTACATTTTGCAATAACGGCTTAGTAAATAGGCATAGCTATAAGCTATAACACAGCCTACTTACATTTAAATAGATATTTGGAATAAAAATATGTTAAAACGGAATTTACCAATGCAAATATGCATCTAGAATTACAATATATATTATGTAAATAAGCCTTATTATTTCCTATATTAATAATTAGAAATCTGTTTGTTATCTGGAATTCCCGATTAAAATGTAAGTCAAGTCTAAATAAAAAATAAATAATAAGCTAGTCAGTGGCAGCGGTTTTCAGTGCTTACAAAGAAAGTAATAATTTATTTTTATTTATCCGGCGAAAAATGTCTTGTATCCACAATATCATTACAGTCATTATTTATTATTGATTTGTCGAAAAAAAATACTCTTTTCTTCAAGGTCTAATATTATCAAAATGGGATGAGAAATGTTTAAGATATTAACAAAAAATTGAATTTTTTAAGTTTAACATGCTGAATCTGGAAAGTAATGCATTTCGGGACCCAGGAGTACGCAGAAAGTGATTTTGGGAGAGACAAAAAGAGACTACCAAAAAAAGGACTCCAGATAAATAAACAAAGCGGCTTAGGCGCCACTTTCAGCCAACAACCCAATTTTAAGAGATCTTTTATGGTCTCCTGGGGGTGGGGGGCTGACAATTGCGCCCATTGTTCCCCCTTGCGTACGGCTTTGTCTGGACCCGTTTTTGTTTAAACTTTTTTATTTTCAATAGTAGAATGTGCTCCCTAAATTCACTTAACAAAATTTAATAACACTCTTTATAGCAGGAAGCACTTTTCAACATAAAATTAAAACTTACGCAAAATAATTTTTATCAAAATGGTGGCAAAAATGCCTGAGAAGTCAAAATATAGATAAAATAGTCAAGAGTTCATGAAGCACCGCTTCGTCGCCGACTCGGCAAAAACCGCTCCATCTATTTTAAGCCTTAAAACATGCAAAAATATGGAGAATAAAAATGATCTACTAGAATCAGGAGGTGGCTCCCTCTACCGTTACATTTAAAACCAAGAACACCTTATATCGAATTTTGTAAAAAAATCCAATAATAAATAAAACATTTAAAAATAACTAAAATAAAATAAAAACTTTGTACCTGGCCACGGATTAACTTTTCGACTAAGGTAATTTGCATTAGAATGTTGTATTTTCGCCCAAAGAATCTATGGTAGCATTTTGTAAAGACCTTTTAGAGACACCCTGTATAGAACGAATATGTTTAAGATAGCATTGTCCTAATTATTTATTTTAAGCAACGTCTTTTAAAACTATGGAAATCCCAGTGATAATCTTCTTGTAAGGTCAAAGCTATGTACATATTATGTAGGACACTTGGCATAACAACATGCAAAAGAATAATACATTTAAAATATTTATTATGTCCTATACATTTTTTTGATAAGTTATAAAAATAATTATAAGAAAAGATAATTATTTTATTTTTAGGAAAAAAAAGAAATTTATGTTTTACCCATCTATTATTGATCTGTAATACCTTAGAAACGGAATATGTTATGGTAGCAATAATACCTGCTATCACACCTAGGGCATTATAAGCGGGCATTATGATAATGCCCGCTTATAATGCTCTAATGCGCTAATATGGAAATTTTATTTCTTATCCAATTTTATTTCTCTCACAATAAAGATCAAGTTTATACAAACATATCTATTACAATAAAATCAATAACTTACCAGTTCCTGAAAATATGCCATTAAAACGGTTTCGGTTATTTGAAGAATTGGGTTCGCATCTTTCCAAATACCCAATATGCCATACTCCTGATCATACTGTTGCCTTGATTTAACTGGCAAAAGATTTTCGGTCGCTTTTGTGGCCTTTTCTGTTATATTTTGTGGAATTTCTTCCATTTTGAGCAAACCGTTAAATAAAAAATGCCAACTGACTAACTGATAGAAACATCAAAGTCAAACTTAACACCAGTTATTATCTACTTACGTATACAGGTACAGGTGCAACTTATTTTTATATTGCGAATAAATAATGTAAATAGTCATTGAAAAACTCTTTTTGGGTAAAACATAAAGCATTGTATGCACCACGGGCTTTACTGGACTATAATGCATATCAGGTCGAAATCTAGCCTTTGGGCTATTTCGACCTTCAGGTGCATTATAGTCCTAGTAACGCCCTTAATACATAAATAGCTATTAAATTAACCTAATATTTGCAGTTCCTCTTATCGTCTCTATCTGTCAATGTCAGTCAAGCTGTAAAAAACTAATTAATTGACTGATTATCATAACTGGTTAATTTTAAACAAATTTACGAGAGTCATTTAAAAAGTCACTAGCTTAATAATTTTTCTACTTTTATTGTTTTTTTCTCTTTAAAAATGATCCATAGTGTTTGTCATTAAAATCCATGCTTACATACTTCTTTTAAGAAGCATTTTTAAAATAGTCTGGTTTTATATACCAGGGTACAAACGGCCATGCAAAAAGGCACATTTGTATAAAAGGTTAATGCTATGGCTGGTGTGTATTACAAAATACATTGACTCTTTATGCAAATGTGACAGTTTTGCATGACCGCCTGAAACCCGGTAATGGCAGCCCTCCCCACCTTAAACCTAAATTATGCTGACGCCAATGGGTTACATTCAGACCTTATATAAAAAAAAAACTGTAAATTGTTTTAATATAATATCTTGTTAAAAAATGAAATGACAAATAAATTAGATAAAACTATTTTAACAATTGTTATTTCAGCAAAACCCACTAAATATTTATCTAAACACCTAAACAAAAATATATATCTTGTTTTCAGACAGTTATAAAACAATAGCTATTACCAAAGTCGGTCTATATATAAGGTCACGACATTCGGCCATATTGCTTTGACGTGTTATGACGTCACATCTCCCATTTTTCGGCCATATTGTTCAGTGCCGGAGATGTACAGTTTATTGTATTAGTAGAATAACCGTTTACACAACAGTTTTTAATTATTACTAGGTTGTAAATTCTTTTAATTTAAATAAAAACATTTGGAATTACATCTTTCAACAAATATCACTTCCAAAACAATGCAAAATGAAATGCGCAAATTCTAGACACCACTGGATTGATATTCAGCTTTGATTTTTAGCCAGTCTTGCCAACTCTTCTTCGAGAAGTGCTCTTCTTGCGTCCCCGACCTCGAACCGCTTAAAAGTTGAGGATATGTCGCAACCCTTATAAATATAAACTAACCTTGACTTTAACAACTTCTGTCGATTATTAACTATTTAGAACTTTTTAACTACCCCGGTTTAATAATATAATTAGCTATCCAAGAAGTATGATTACAGTGTAACGAAAAATGTGCCGACAAGGCATTGGCAAAAAGGTATCAAAAGACATCAAAATGGGCAATTGGCCGTTATTGGGTCACGTGTTGCAGAAAATTTGATGGCATAATGCATAATGGCATGACAATAAAATGCATTTTTTACCATCCATGAAACTAAAATGTGCGTAAATAATGCACATGCATAATGTGTGTTTATGTACAGGGTGTCCCATATAAAATAAAGTACTATAATTTTGGAAAAACCATAAGAGATACAATAAAAATACTAAAAAAATACATTTCACTGAACAACTTCTGCATTTAACTTTAATGTAATGCCATCATCTAAAAGGCATATTTTTGCCAAAACCTTTTAATGATGGATGCCATCAGCCTAAACGCATTTTTTTCATCATAACTTATTAATAATGGATGCCATCACATTTCCTGCAACACGTGGCCCAATAACGGCCAATTGCCCATTTTGATGTCTTTTTCATAGCCTTGCCGGCAAAAAATGGTATATGGGAAATATACCTGGGTGCGACTGTTAAATAAAGTAAAATTAATTCACGTTCAGTTTTAACCTACTGACCTATTATCCAGCGTCTCTTTGCAAGTTCTTACCTATTAGAAACATTTTCTCTCTTTCGCTTAAGATTCAACACCAATAGTCGTAAAAGTTTACTTTAAAAGTTAAATAACCAGTTTTTATTTATAAATTTTATTAAAAAATTTACAATTTTAACCTAAAAATCAGTACATACGTATAAAACTTAATATTGATATGATGAAGTACTTAATCCAAATGATTTAATTTGAGTATCAATCCATTCTCTGAACAAGGGCACGTTCACGTAAACTCCTGAGTATTGTTTTCACCACAACCAATTCCCCATGCAACGATTCCAACTTGGTAATACCTGTCTTTATGGCCAGGAATAGGACAGACCAATGGACTACCACCATCTCCTTTGCAAGTATCTTTTCCAGCTACTCCACCAGCACACATAAATGAATTATGGAGTTCAAAAAATTTACCCAGTCTAGTAGTTCTAAGTTTCGCCTGACATTCATTGTTAGGAACAACTGGAAGATCAATTTTCTTAAGGATTACTTGGTATTTTCCCTTTTGGCCGAAGACATCTTTACCCCAACCAGTTGCGTAACATGTAGCTAAGTTCGGAACAGTTCCTTGTGGTGGTAAACAAATTGTATCTACATTTTCAGCAATTTCAAGAGGAGATTTCAGGTACAGAACTGCAATATCATTGTACAACGCTCCTGCATAATATTGCGGATGAACTATTATGTTTTGTACTTCTCTATCTTGATGAGGATATAATTCTTGGGTATGTTGCGTATCCCATTCGCCAGCTCTGATTTTAAAGTTCTTATTCTTTCCACTAACACAGTGAGCTGCAGTAACTCACTACCTGTGGATGAACCAAAGCTCCACCACATTGATAGACGTTTAATTTGTTTGCATTTCCTTCAACAGTTTCTTCTCTTAAGACAGCAACCATCCAGGGAAATTCTCCAAACTGGGCTTCATTTTCTTTATCCCCAGTTATCCTAAATCCGACACCATCTGGATGGCGATATCCACATCCCGATTGTTTTTCGGTTGGTGGTGGGGGAGTTATGGGTGTTTCAGCTTGATTTTCTTTGCTACAACAGACTTCTATATAGCTCTCGCAAGGACCATCATTGATTCTGAAAAAAAAGAATGGTTGTTACAAATGTGAGTCTTATTTTTAAGGAAGACTAAGGGCAATTTCTTTAAAGCAAATTTCAATGTACCAGTTATTTGACGTTACATAGAACTATTTAAATTAAGTTATATACAGGGTGTCCCGTAATTAATTGGACATAGGTTAATGTATGATACCTGACATAAAAATAAAGCGTTTGAGCTCAATATCGCTAGCAAAATGTTACTGGTTTTTGTTCTACAGGGTGTTAAAACTAATTTTTGCCAAACATTTAGTGAAATATCTCGGAATCCACTGGACCGATTAAGGTAAAATTTGGTGTACTTTTACTATTTTGGATGACGAATACGAATATGATATCTATTTTGCCATTACCACTAGATCCAATAACATTAATTGATTCAAAATATTCATAACTTTTTGACCTCCCTGTATGGACATTTGCGAGTGGAAATAATAACACAGCATTTAATTTTGGTCAAAAAAGGTATACTTCTTGATCTCCAAAAGTAGACCGTTTTCGAAATAAACGACTTTTTTAATAAATAACCGTCAGGAATTGTGGCAAAAGATTGTGGAAGGTGTCAATATCATCAAGGCCCAAGAAGAATCATTATTTGGAGTCAGGCAAAATTTAAATAAAAGAATTAGACAATTAAAATGGAATAATTTTGTGGAAATTTTCATCTAAATCATCATCTTTTACTCATCAGGTTATGGAAGAAAAGGTTAAAAGCGTACCTTACTTTAAAAATATTTGATAATAAAACAAGTACCGCTCGTTTGTGTTTTTTAGGAAAAACGTTTGTTATATTCTCGGTTATTGATCCTCAGTTGTTGGTAACAAATCTTACTTATTATAAACGTTAAAAAATGCCCCAACTGGATTTTAAGTCATTCATAGAGTTTTGTTTGCATAAACCTATAAAGCTGACTAGCTCAAATTAAAACAGGCCTTTTACTTTAAACGTACCTGACGAGGTCCGCTTTATTAATATTTAGCACATCAGTACCATATTCAACACCAATTCACGGCACAGAAGTAAAATTTGCCATAGTTTTTGTAAAAAAGATCGTAGGGTCCATCTTTACTCTCAATATTTTTAATTTTTAACACGCTTTTATTAGCTTGGGTTGTAACTATCTATCTATCTATCTATCTATGTAACGGAATCTTTGAGCCCTCATTTTTACCAACTTCCAGCGATTCGATTTCTTTGGAAACTTTGCACACATGTCAGGACGATTGACAGTGCAATGATTTAAAACAGTGTCCCATTGTCCTGATTAGGACCGCCGAGATAAATAAATTCCTTTACAGATCCTCTGTGTCTCTTGACAAAATGGCAGAAGGAATTTTTTAGTGAACAAACTGGAGCATTTATTTTTAAAAAACTAATTGATATATCGAACTAAAAAATGAAAAATAATAATAGTTTAAAACTAAAACACGCTTTTATATGCAACCGAACTAAAAATTAGAAAATAATTTTTCATTACAAAGAGTTGGTCACTTCAGAGTAAAAAGCGTGGGGTGCATTTTACTATTTTTTCATAACTTTTCCCTCATAGATATTTGCAAATAGAATAATTATAACATTTAATATATTAAGCACCAACTTTACTCTGAAGTGACAAACTTGTAATGTAAAATTATTTTCTAATTTTTAGTTCAGTTGCATATAAAAGCGTGTTTTTTTAGTTTTTTTAAACTATTATTTATTTGTTCATGGTTTCGATCAATGTTGTGTAAACACAACACCACTCTAAGATATTTTAAAAATATTTTTTGTAAGTTGCATATTATTTTTAGGGATTTAAATCAACAAAATAAACGTTTGTTGTTATATTTTATTTAAATTTCAAAACCTTGGTCGAAAATGGGTTAAATATGTAAATTTTAAAGGTTTATATTTCAAAAGTTAGTGCCGCGAGGCCTATTAAAAAAAAATTCTATGTATAGAGTAATAGAAGCCACTTATAAGTAGTGTATTTGAAGTTAAGAAAAAATCGTAAGAAGAGAGGTTATTCGACAGACGTTTTCCTAAAAGGCTGGAAAACCTGAAAAGGTCAGGAAATTTGAAAATACAAACTTGCTATGAACCCTGTAATATTATGAAAGTCACCGAGTCCATGTGGCACAACTACAAAAACGATATTTTAGAAAACAGATGGCAATTCTTTGTCTTGTTTTATGACTAAAACTTAAAATATCAAAAATTCAAGTTGTGCCATTTTATCACTAAGGGTACGATATGGATTTATAGTTATGTGCCAGGAGTTGGGTCGTATTCGAATACTCAGTATTCTGAATAGTTTTTTTATCTTTGGACAAACCACGAAGGCTTAAAGCCTAAATACTAACGTACCGTGGGTGTCTTAAGCGAGATAAGAGGGAGTTTGTTGACACGGGACTTAAATATTTGAAGATTTGGGGGGAAGGAAAGACCTCCGCGGGCAGCAGGTTCCACAATCTAGAAACTCTAGGGATAAAAGAACGAACAAAGTGAGAAGTTCGGGGGCCTGTCCAGTTGGACCGTATAGGGATTCATACGCGCGGATCCACGAGTTTCTCTGTTGGGAACCGTAAGTGGAGGAACTATACTGGACAATTCTTCAGAGCAGAACCCATGGAAGTACCTATAAAAAAGCGATAAATCCCCCACAGCCCGACGATGTGCAGAGAGAGAAGCCTTTCTGTAAGTGAAGGATCATTAATGAGACGAATAGCTCTTCTTTGAATAGAATCAAGAATGCTTAGGGTTGTGGGGGACGCCATGCCCCAGATATGGGAACAATATTCCAAGGGAGGTCAGATTTGGGACACATATAAAGTGTATAAATTAGAAGCGGAAAAATACTTTTTGGCTCGAAAGAGAAATCCAAGCTTTTTGAAGCTGCCGTGGCTGTAGATACAATGTGTTTATGCCAGTTAAGGTTACTTTCAAATGTGACGCCCACAAGATTGAAGGTGTCTTTGCTCTGTAAAACTTAATATTAAATTAAGATCCTGCGAAAGAGATATCTGCATCGCTCTGCGTTTGTTTTCCAAGTCAGGTTTAGTGATGGGTTTAGGAACCTAAAAACTGGAGTGAAGAGTACTATCGTCGGCGAAACTATGAATGGAATTAGTTGTGGACGAGAGTAGGTCGTTGATGTGAAGAAGAAACAATGTTGGTGCCAGAACTGAGCCCTGAGGGACTCCAGCATTTACTTGGTGAAAGCTTGAAGAATGGATCGTCCACAATACCTGATATACGTCGATCAGATAGATAACTAGAGAGCCAAGTGCAGAGTTTAGTTGAAATACTATGGGAGGGAAGTTTATTAAGAAGTGCGGCATGCCAGACCTGGTCAAAAGCTTTGGATATATCAAGAGCAACGATCTGGGACTCACCTAGAAACTCAAGAAACTTATTCTAACAGTGTGATACAAAGGAAAGAAGATCTGCTGTAGATCTTTTGTGGCGAAATCCATAATGCCTGTCATTCAAAATTTTGTGTTTTTCTAAGTACTTAAGAATTTGTGAATTAATTAATTTTTCCATTACTTTACAAAGAACTGAGAGAATTGAAATTGGTCTATAGTTAGATGGATAGATTAGATAGTATTCAGAATACTTTTGCCGGCATTCACTAAAAAAAAATTCTTATTTCTTTCTGTCCTTATTACTAAATATATTTTTTATAGACATTACGGCTTACAATAATTATATAAAATTATTACAAGTAAAGAAATAATATTAACTGTTGCCTAATTGACCAGGGATCCCCAAATATCCACAAGTTATTAATTTTATGAGCAAATAATATGCATTTTATTTAAAAAAAAACAAACATTATTAAGCTTTCATTTATTTATAAATATTGCTAAACAAGATTTAAAAATCATTTTGCATACTTAATTTATTTACATGATAGCCATTCAAACAATACAAATGAAATAAATTATTAAAACATCGAATAAAATATAAATATTTATAATAAATAAAAATATCATTGGATTTAAGTTTCTAATAATAATACGGATAATAAAAATATATTTAAAATAATTAAAAATAAAAATGGAGGAGCAATTTTATAAAGTTGAAGTGTTGCTGTGCCTGTTAAGATGCTGTTGATATACAGGGTATTTCCTAACTACGGTACAAAACTTAGGGGTGATTTCTTATGTCTTTTTATAAAAGAAAGTTGCTATAAACATATGTCCGGACTTGCTTCAATTCTGAGATACAGCGCGTTAAAATTTTCAAAAAAGTCGGTATCTTTTAAATACCTTAGTCGATTTCGATAAAACTTGGACCACCAAACTTTGCTTAGATTAGGATTATTGGGTACAGTGGCGTCCTAGAGGGCACCACACCTAATATTATTGTAAAAGAAAGTACGCCGATGACTTTTTATAAGGTTTTTTTCTGATTAAGCAATTTACAATTCAACTTTTTGGTCTCTTGTATTTTCTGATCGTATCTACCTTCGGTTTCGAAAAAAAGTATTAAAGCTACTTTAATTTCTAGTATAAAGCAGTGGCGGCTATTTAGGTGTAGTAATTGAAGTGCCACTTCACCAAAAATAAATAATAATATATAAAAAAACATATTACTATTATTCAGTTCATTTTTCTCATTTCTATTCCTTATTTGTAAAATTCGCCATGAAAAATCTAGCATATAAATTAACCGCTGGCGCGAGTCGCTTTCCTCTTCTTGCGGCAACGCGACAAGTGTGATTGCATATATAAAACGTACCGAAGTATACACCTCATACGGGGTTTTGTTTACGCTTTGACGCTCCGTTGCCATGACAACGCTATACGTGCCGGCGGCCAGAATCGCGGGTGGGAGTATCAGGTGTATTGCTTGGTAAATCGCTAGCCTTAAACAGATAATTTTGTGCAGATAATATAGGTTTTGGTCATTTTGTTGGTTTTCACGTATTATTTCGATTGTTTCCGTTTGAGTATTATTCGCGACAGTGATTTTTCACAGGAAGAAATTAAAGGACAGTACAGAGCACTTCTTTATAAAATATTAGATCATATTTTGATGGAACTGGAAGTAAGATTCGAAGATTGTTACAACTACAATTTTTGTCTTGCTGATACTGCAAAGTTTGTCCAGTACAACCAAACTTTTTCCACTGATTCTTTCCAAAATTTATTGGAGATATATGCCGAACTATTTCCAAAAAATCAGCGGTTTAAAAATGAACTTGGCCTAATAATTGCTGATGAAAGTTATAGAAATATTTCATTGCAGCAGTTAGTGAAAGAAGTTGGCGCAAATTAAGACATTTTACCAAGGCGTATAAACTTTTTCGCTAATTTTAACGATACCGTCGACAAGCGTGTCAGTGGAACGTAGTTTTTCTTGTCTTAAGCGTTAAAAACTTTCTTAAGAAATACTATATCCCAAGATAGACTTTTATCTTTTGACAATATTTTAATTTAAAAGGAGCTTCGACAGGAAGTGATAAAAACTCAACTATTTTATGAAGATATAATTAATAAATTTGCTGCAATAAAAGATAGAATAATTAATTTGGTGTATAAAATTTAGGTAAGTTTAGATATCAAGACTTTTTACTTAGACTTTTGATAGTTGAGTATTTTCAATTTTGCTAAAATGGTGAATGCGCTTTTTCCCTTCCTGCACTACACCTGTTTTTAGACCCGCGAGCCGCCACTGGTATAAAGTACTCATAGACAACATGGTATAAAAAGCAAAAATAAAAATAAAACTTTTTTTTGTCCTAAAATAAATAAGCAGTCAGGTATTTTATTTAAAATTCTCTTCCCTATTTACCAAAGTCAAAATTTAATTTTGGATTTTATTTTATGCTGTATAGAGTTACTTTTTAGAATGACTTAAAGTGGCTTCATTTTTTCCTCGAAAACGAAGCGAGATAATGTGCAAATAATGTAAAAATATAATAACTTAAAAAAATTTAAGGTAATTTTCTAGAAACCTGCGCAACTCCGATTTTAACAAAATTTGGTATACCGGGGTTTTTAGGGGCGCTGATCACGAATCTGAAAGATTTTTTGGCGGAAACGTTTCGTTCTCGAGATATTCATCATCAAAGTTCAAATTTGAACTAAGCTTATTTTCACTATATTCCCCCTTCTTTATGCACACAATTCTTGATTTAAAGCTAAAGTGTCACACAATATTTAATTTTCACCTTTTAAAACCCCGTTTTTCTACGTTTTTACATTATTTTTGCATTAAATTGCGTGGCTTTTCTTTGATAATGCGGCAACCATACATACACATAGGGCTTCATGGCACACTGGGATTGAAATGATTCAAAGTATACCTATGCAATTTAATGCAAAAATAATGTAAAATACGTAAAAACAGGGTTTTAGAAGGTGAAAATAAAATGTTGTGTGCCACTTCAGCTTTAAATCAGAAATTGTGTGCAAAGGGGAATGTGTAAAAATAGGGTTAGTTTAAAATCCAAGTCTGATGATGAATATCTCAAGAACCCCGCATACCAGAATTTCGTCAAAATCGGAGGTGCCGCAGGTTTCTAGAAAATTACCAAATTTAACTGTAAAGATTATGTATTAAATAATTGTGTAATCTGTAGCTATTTATAGCCTTAACAGCTAACCTCAGAAGCGCGCGGCGTTGTATAAAAATTCATATTATTTAAACTAATACCGGGAAGTAAAATTTTCTTAAAAAAAAAAAAGAACTTAAATGCAGAACGCGTATTACTAATAAAGAAAATTTCTATTATCGTATTGTTTATTTAAATTATTTAAAAGTTAATAAAAAACATGATAATAAACAAATAAAATCTGCAAAATAATTTTATGTCAAATAATAAATAATTTACTATAATAGCTAAAAATTTTGTTAGGAGTTCGCTTTAATAGTTTTTAAAAATTAATTTTTGAATTTAAAGTACCAAAAAATTTTAATGTAAAAAAAGTGGTGTTAAATTTAAATTTTTAAAAAGTTGTTTTGGGGTATGATTTTCAGGGATAACTACTTTCGGTAATTATATTTTAATAAGTATTCTATCATCAAGTGGTTAAGGGGGCGTGACGCAGTATCGCTGACCTAAAGCACTAAATCACTTTACATTCTTATCTTTAAACAAAAAATAGATAAGTTACCTGATATCAATAATGCCTTCGCCATTGGTGTTAATAGATCCATTATTACACAAGTAATATGGCACACAAGTACATGTCTCGGTTCCTGGGCTACTCTCACTGGTGCCTTGGCCAACATTAGTTTGAATATTTGGTGCTGAAGTGGATGAGGGTTCAGGCTGACCAAATATATCTTTGATATTTTGCTCTAAAATATCTGCAACAAATTAAAATTACCCTTAAAAAAATATTTACATAACATAATTAGTAATATACACGGTGGTTTAATTGATGGCTAAAAATACAGGATAAGATTTTTAGCCCATTTTAGAAACAATATTTTATATTAACACATGTCCTAAACCTCTTAGGTTTTGAGCAGTGACGACGCTAGGGGAGGGGAGCAGCTGAAAAATGGCTGGCCACCCCTGGAATTTGGTGGGCCACCCACACAAAAGAACATTACAGTAGAGTGACATGGGGAATGAAAGGGTTTTTTGCCCCTCAAAATTATTACGGGACAATAACATGATTGTGTAATTGTGGAGTAAGGAATTATTGAAATAATTAAAGGTTGTTATTGGTGCGGACCCTTTTTCTTTTGGTCCTCAAAAATTTTCCAAGGTTTAAATAATTTGGCCACCCCTAAAAATCTTTGGCCACCTCAGAAGCAAAAAGCTGGCATCGTCACTGCTTTTCAGCTACAGGGTGTTAAAGTTTTAAGAAAAAAATCGTATTCTTATCATAACTTTAAAACTGTTCGAGGTATTTTCATGAAATTTGGCATGCACCTACTAAGTATCAATAAGAATTTTTTAAAGAAGAAGATTTTTTAACTATTTTTACCAATGGCGTCCGTATGGGAATAATACTAAACATATTCCAAAAAAAAAATGGTACGCCATTGCTTTTTTAAAAATTAAAATCATAATCAATGTAATCACCGCCATTTTGTAATAGGTGAAGATATTGACTTCATATTCTAGGGTCATAAAGTACTCGTCAGGAGCTTTAAAATGATATATCACTCAACCCGCCTTCTCATTTAAGAATTTTGGGGTGGTGGCCCTGGTGGTTAAGGGGTTAAAGGGGCGCCGTCCAATTTTTTAAAAAACGTTCCCCCTCAATAAATATCTTGACGTGTTTCGGCGATTTTCTCAAATCTGTCTCGTTTCGAAGATAACTTAAGTGGAAAGTTTTTAAATGAACACCCTGTGTATGCATATGCACAAACATATAACTGGTTGTTGGATTTTGGTTTTGGGTTATGCACACATATGATGAAAGTAAGCGTTCTGTTTTTTAGGTATCTTTTTTCTGCGGTTCAAAATGTTTTGGGGTAGAAAATCAGTTTTGTTAAACACATTGGTACTACCATTACCAGGGCCGTTACTAGTTCCTTTGAACTTGAAAACAGTGGAATTTTAGGGGAAGATTTTATTTCCTCTTCAAAAATATTTATAAAGGAAAAAAACAATGCGGAATACTTCTATGAAGGACTTTTTTATTTAAGATATTTGCTGCGCACTCAGCCAGCGCAGGCCATTGTACGCAGATCCCATTTACAGGGGGATATCCTTAAGAGTGTCGGTACTTTGTCCAGGTCGGTGCTATGTGCCAACTGTAGCATTCGCCCAAGGTCCAGTCCCTCAAGGTTTAGTGATTCGGATTCAATTTTGGTAGGTTCCAAAGATCTCCTCTCGTGGACCCTCTAGAACCCTACATTCCATAATCAATTGAAAAGGTTTTCATCCCCATTTCCGCACCACCTGCAGATGTAATCTGCTACCAGACCCAATCTGGCTAGGTGCTTTTTAGTATACCAGTGTCCAGATACCAGGCCTGTAATAGTCCTCAGCTGAGTTCTACTCATGCCCAGTAATCTAGATGCAAGGTCCTGAGAGGGACCCTTAAGCATTGCCCTGGTGTGCATTATCTTTGTCTCCGATGACGACAGTTCCTCAAACTTTCTTTTGGTCCAATCCTTGGCCCAGCGCTTGAGGACCTCACCGGACATGCCCGGGGGCAGGGTACTGCCATATAATGGACTTGGTAATGTATTGTGAAAGTGGGGAACTTTTTTTCTGCTGCTCAAAAATTTGTATACCTCAATTTACATTTTTTTCTAGGGTCAAAATTTTTTTGTGCCAGGCCCAGGGCCGTATTAAGGGTATGAGGCGCCCTAGGCTAGAATTCCCAAGGCGCCTATTTTCCTACTAAAAAATTTCTTGAAGAGACAAAAAAAAAAGGTCCTTACCTCCAATTTCAGTCATTCTCTCCTTTTCGCGTCTATTTTATTTATATCCCCCCACAGAAATATAAGCTTTAATCCCCACCTGACCTAAACTTTTTTAGAAACTTCCCTGTCAAGCGCCTATTACTCCCCTGTCTGGCGCCTATTTTTTCATGGCGCCCTAGGCTGTAGCCTAGTCAGCCTAATGGATAATACGGCACTGGCCAGGCCGCAAGTGCCCTAAAAACAGTCCTGACCATTACTATTCATTTCAAGTTCCCACAGGTTGAATGCAAAGTTACGCTAATAAATACGCATCCTAAAATGGCCGACAAACAAATTTTAAATTAGAGGTCAACCCATGAACTACAAAAAGGTAATAAAAAAATACTGATGTCTAGTTACCTTTGTCGCTTCCTGAAAGTTGACCGCCATTGGCTTGCCCCTAGGAGTTCAGCTAAACTTGCTCCACCTTGAGCTGATGCCTGGCTATTAACTGTAGTAATAAAGATGCAGCTGCATGTTAAAAACGTAGCTAACCTAAGGATCATGGTGGTAGGCGGGCCTTAAATATAAAAGGAATAAAGTTAAAGACCCTTGAAATTAGCATAAAAATCATTTTCTAGAACATATTGTTAAAACAACCAAAAAAAAAAATATTTTTTAAATATTTATTATAGACAAAAAATTACAATTTTACTTTAATGGAACAAAAAGTGTGTTGGTTGAACTTTTTTATAAATTCTCTGAAATTCAACCAGCGACCTTAGAGTTACAAGGTTTTAATTAGGCAATTTAAATTTTTTAGCGATTCTGGTAAAACCCTGAAAATATAAGGTCGCGAACTTATTTTCAGAAATTCGCTGTTATCGATTCGCTGTTTATTAAAATCTATTTTTAAGAATATAGAGACATTTTGCACCCCTTATTTTGCAATTTCGTTGTAGTTAACGTTATTCTGAGACTGCGCAGTAACGCAAACATGATCCGTTATCGTTATTAACCATACCGGACTCCTTTAATTACGGATGAATACCGAAGAGCTTATCGTTATCGTTATCGTTATTGTTAAACTGCGTGGTTGCCGGATTGTAGAAATTTTAATATCAATTATTTAAAAAGGTTAAAATTTTAATGCCGTATTAATTAAAATATCATTTATACATAAGCTCTAATTAGCGAAAAATTTATAGCAGTAGTAAAAAATCAAATAGTGTTAAGAAATTAAAACGGACTTCCACTTTTACGGATATTCTATTAGATGTTACAATCTGGCACACTTGCTTTTTATTCTACTACCAAACCTAACCTTACTTTTTGGGTTTTGCTTATACTGTATTGTTTGCATCTACTTTAAAAAACGAAATCAACAGAAGTGTTTGCATATATTGAAATATCAATTTATATCTTATGAAGAATAAAAGTAAATACGGATTTTTTCGTTAACTTTAAAATCGGTGAACCACAGGCAAAAAATAAGGTTATGTGTCGAAAGCGCAGACTCAAGATAAATTTCTTAAAAAGAGGCTGCAAAATCTCTATCTAAAACTGCTGCCGTAATCGTTATGTTTAATAACGATAACCATAATGAGGCCAAAAAACGTCTGTTATTTTTAAGAGGTGCAAAATGTCTCTTATGTTTATAGTTAGGGATCTCTGGACCATTTTTCCAAGTCATTACTAACAAGCTAATTTTTTGTGAGTAGCTTCATTTTGACGAGACGCTACCACTAACGAAAATTGTTGTAATGCTGCGTCCAGGCTTGCTACAATTCGCCAAACATCTGTCTAAACAAACCAACCTATTGGCGCGCTCCTTTGATGCAAAAAACCGACAAGCTCTGAATCACCGCAGAATCATTCACCAAGCCCTTTGAACGACGTGAATTCCGTCCACGTCCACGTCCGCGTTTTATGGGGCTATGTGGCGCGCCATTCAACGCGGCGAAATGTTGCAAGTCCGGACGCAGCATTACAACAGAATTTTCGTTGGTGGTAGCTTCCAGGGGTAGCAGGAATTAAATGTGTTGATTTGACAGATATCAAAAATCTTTTACAAACAAGATTTTCTCTCCTAATTTTAAGATAATTATCTAAATAAAACGAAAAATTAGCTTGTTAGTAATGACTTGAAAAAATGGTCCAGGGATCCCTGGAGGTCAATTAAGAGAAGGCGAAAGTGCGATTAGCCCTCCTTAATCAAAGAGAATTTAAACCATCTTAGTATTTATTGGCAAATAATGTTTCATTTTAAAATAACTTATAATACAGGATGTATCAAGCAAATTTTACATTATACACACCAAATATTTTGTTCAGCAGCATCATAATAAGCTTCAATTTAACATGTACAGGGTGTCCATTATTTTCCATTAATTAACTGTACAAAGCGAAACCAGATTCCCTATGTAAATAAATTTAACCGAGCACGCCCTTGCTCAAAATTTTTAATAAGGAATAATACTGGGCGTCAAAATAAAAAAAAATTATTGAAATTTATTACCGAGTTTTAATAAAATAATCAAAACGTATTAATAATTATCAAAATAAATTACATTTTTTTTTTAATGGACTTCTTTCTTGTTATCTTTTGTTACTATCAACTTTATCATGCTTGGTTAAACCCTTGGTTAATATTTTGACATAAAGAATTTTTGGTTTTGTTGTATACTATTAATAAGTGGACACCGTGTATATCAGTAACGATTATTAAATGACAGCGTAACAGCTTGATTTTTAACATTTTAACCGGTTTTATTGAGAGATATTTAGGTTGTTATTTAAAATTTTGGCAGTTACCTAACATAATTAAATATTACCTTTTTAAAGTGCTTTATTGCTATCTACAGGGTGTCCCACCGGGAATGCCGCGATTGGATTTTGAAAAGTACGCTCTGGAAAATTTGGTAACATTATAAGAGTCAGTGGAGGACATCTAAAATATTTTGACAGCTCTACCACTTCCGGTTATACCAGAAGAAAATGTCAACATCCTTATTTTTAAATGGAACTTTCTATGGGTATATTATTTATTTTTTAGATTCTGCGTAAAATTTTTAACATAATTTATGTATAATGTTCTATACCTAAGTCCAACCGTTTTTGTCTTATTTTAAATTTTATGTCAAAAATGACGTTTTGCAAGCCCATTAAATAACCATCAATTTCTCCTAAACAAAAGCCTTTAATATAAGTTGGGGTTGGGTTTCTCGTAGAGAAGAACTATTTTAGTAGACTGCATTAATATTTTTACCAATTAATAAATACAGAGTGGTCAAAAATCAAAAACCTTTTTTAAATGGAAACTCCTATCTTTTATAACCTTATCCTATTAGGCATTAAAAATAAGGGTAAGTTTGGTATAAGAATTTCTATTCCAAAAATTTATTGTTTTCGACATATTTAATATTTATCTATTCTAACAATGCATTAAGTACGGGAGTAGTTGGCTGTGACACCGCATTTTATTGTCAAGGCCAACTAGAAGCCAAACTAAGCCGTACCTAAAAGCATTGTTAGAATAAATAAATATAAAATTCTTAATATTTTAAAAACTATAAATTTTTGGAATAAACATCCCCATACAAACGTATCCTTATTTTTGATGCCTAATGGGATAACGTAATAAAAGATAGGGGTTTTCAGTTTAACAAAATGACTTTTAAGGTTTTTAGTCGTAACAATTTTTAACGATTATTTTTGACCACTCTGTATTTATTAATTGTGAAAATATCAATACAGTCTGCCAAAGTAGTTCTTTCTCTACAGAAAACCCAACCCCAACTCATAATAAAGGCTTTTGTTTAGAAGAAATTGATGGTTATGTAATGGTTTGCAAACGTCATTTTTGACATAAAATTTAAAATAGGTAAAAAACGATTTTACTTAGGTATAGAACATTATACATAAGTTATGTTTAGAATTTTACCCAGAATCTAAAAAACAAATAATATGTAGGGTGTTCCATTTAAATTAAGGAAGTTGACATTAACTTCCGGTATAACCGGAAGTGGTAGAGCTGTTAAAATATTTTAGGTTGTATGTCCCCCTCTGACTTTATAAAGTTACCAAATGCTCAAAAATTTCCAGAGTCTTCTTTTCGAGAAATCGATCGCGGCAGTTCCCGGTGGGACACCTGTATACTTTGGGCCCTTTACATTGAAAAAATACCTATACTGTGTGCACTTTAAATTGAGAGAAACATCTAGATAAAAATTTAATTACATTGATTTAGTTAGTAACCGTAATTACCACAATAAAAAAATGTATATTGGTTGGTTTAAAAAGTCAGCAACCAGCTACTTACTAGGTTTTTTAATATAAAATGCCTAAAGATAGCAATGGTTACTGTGGAATAGGTTGCGACAGATCCTCAACTTTAGGCGGTTTGAGGTCGGGGACGCAAGGAAGGGCACCCCAAGGTTAGTTTATATTTATAAGGTTGCGACATATCCTCAACTTTTAGGCGGTTCGAGGTCGGGGACGCAAGGAAGCGCACTCCACGGAGAAACGTTGGCAAGACTGGGTAAAATCAAAGCTGATGATCAATTCAGTGGCGTCTAGAATTTGCGCATTTCATTTGCATTGTTTTGGAAGTGATATTTGTTAAAGATGTAATTCCAAATGTTTTTTATTTAAAGTAAAAGAATTTACAACTTAATAATAATTAAAAACTGTTGTGTAAACGGTTGTTCTACTAATACAATAAACTGTATATCTCCGGCACTGAACAACATGGCCGAAAAATGGGAGATGTGACGTCATATACACGTCAAAGCAATATGGCCGAATGTCGCGACCTTTAGCAACAGACCGATTCTTTGGGTCACCCTACTGGGAAAAGTTGGCAAGACTGGATAAGGTCAGGAGAGCTGATGTTCAATCCAGTGGCGTGTCTAGAATTTGCGCACCTACTTTGCATTGTTTTGAAAGTAAATATTTGTTGAAAGATGTAATTGGAAATGTTTTTTATTTTAAAGCTAAAGAACTCTAAGAAACCTTAAATAATAATTTCAAAATACTGTTGTGTAAACGGTGTTACTCAATAATACAATAAACTGTATATTTATCTCCGGCACTCATGTGATGACATTTTTTGCTACAGCAAATAATATGGACAAATGCCGCGATCCCTTTATTTAGAGACTTTTCTATTAACATATGTCCGACTTGCTTCATGAGATACAGGCAAAGTTTTAAAGTTGGTATTTTTTTTAATATTTTAAAAACCCTTTTATCAATTTGTATAAAACCCAATCTACCTAATTGGTGTATTCCTTTATGGTCTAGAACCGCCCAAATTGTTCCTTGAACCGCCAAGAATGTCAAAACTGTCAAAAATACTGAAGACTGACTTTAAAAGGAACAGCTTTTGGTGTCGTTCCGGCGGTTCTAGACCCTAAAAGGAATACAGCAATTGAATGTTAAGTAAAGCGTTTGTAAAACTTTACCTAGATTCAAGGTTAGTTTATATTTATAAGGTTGCGACATGATCCTCAACTTTAGGCGTCTCGAGGTCGGGGACGCAAGGAAGGGCACTCCACGGAGAAAAGTTGGCAAGACTTGGGTAAAATCAAAGCTGATGATCAATCCAGTGGCGTCTAGAATTTGGGCATTTCATCTTTGCATTATTTGGAAAGTGATATTTGTGAGAGAGATGTAATTCTAAATGCTTTTTATTTAAAGTAAAAGCATTTACAATTTAATAATAATTAAAAACCGTTGTGTAAACGGTTGTTCTACTAATACATTAAACTGTATACTCCGGCAATGAACAACATGGCCGAAAAATGGGAGATGTGACGTCAGAACACGTCAAAGCAATATGGCCGAATGTCGCGACCCTATAGACCGACTTTGACCTGATTAAGACAATTGGGCCCAGTGGCGTCTCTAGTGGGCACCACAGCCAATATTAGTCAAAGTCGATCTATATAGGGTCGCGACATTAGGCCATATTGCTTTGACGTGTTATGACGTCACATCTCCCATTTTTCGGCCATGTTGTTCAGTGCCGGAGATATACAGTTTATTGTATTAGTAGAACAACCGTTTACTACAACAGTTTTTAAATTATTATTAAGTTGTAAATTCTTTTACTTTTAAATAAAAAACATTTGGGATTACATCTTTTAACAAATATCACTTCCAAATAATGCAAAATGAAATGCGCAAATTCTAGACGCCACTGGATTGATCATCAGCTTTGATTTTACCCAGTCTTCGCCAACTTTTCTCCGGTGGAGTGCCCTTCCTTGCGTCCCCGACCTCGAACCGTCTAAAAGTTGAGAATATGTCGCAACCTTATAAATATAAACTAACCTTTATATTAGTAAGAAAAAAGTACGCCACTGACTTTTATACATTTTTTATATTTCCAGATTAAGCAATAAAAATGCAACTTTCTTGTGGTAACTAAGACTAGTGACTTTTAAAACCAATTAAATACATTTTTCGTTCAGGTGTTTTCTCAGCTTAAAGTGACCAAAGTAAAGTATAGGTGTTTGTATAATATATATGTAATAAAGTCAGCTGTCAAAATAAAAGTCCCTTTTATTTGACAGCTAGGTGTATTACTAAAGGAAGAATATTTTTAATATACCTCTCCTGTATAATCGTACCCAAAAAATTGATTTTACTGATTAACTGAACTATTTTCAAATACACGATTAAGTTATTTTTAATATATCTTTAACATTTATGTATATTACAAAATTAAGCAAGTAAATTAATCATTTTAATAATAATTAATTATTTACATAAATCTCAGCTAACATAACAACACAATTAATTATGCATTATCGGTTCGTAAGTTAAAAATACCATTTTTATGGTACATATTATTTTGTTACTTAATTATACGTGTCACGAAATGGCAATTTAAAAATAATTTGGCAACCAGAGACGGTCAACAATTTCAGGAAACAAAAAAGGGACCTTACCTTGCAAATTAAACTAAATACAACACCTCACCGGTACTACAACGAGTGCTAACGAAATATTAGCTATGTTGATGAACACTAAAGTGGTACTCCTTGAATTAAATCCTGTCACTATTTTTAACGTATCTACTGGTTGGTAGTCCTCACGGCGCGGCGGTACTGAAAAACGAGTTCTAAAACAGCATGCGCATCAAAAATCCTTCTTTAAAGATGTGCTATCTTAAAACATAAAATTTTAAACAGACATATAAACATTTAAATTTATTAGTACATTATTATCTTTAGGTTTAGGTCAACTTGTAATGGCCATCGGCGTTTATATTGTTTGTATGCTAATTAATGTGTTTTATGTATTGTTGATTTTAATTAGCTCTTGAGTTTCGATGAAGTAATGTTTATTTAAAATGTTTTTGGTAGAAAACATAAATTCTTTAAGTTCCTAAATAAAACTTTAATACAATATACAGGGTGTCTCAGAATCAAAATAC